>JAMYHX010000480.1:0-32656 GCA_025529335.1 Rhizopus sp. PT2906
TGGTGGTCACGCGACAGAAACTCTTATATAACTCAATTTACACTCAAGCCATTAACGGAACAAACCCCTTTTTTACATTGGTATCTTTGTACATTGCATGCACTATGCAAGTTTTTATGATTTATCATTTATTTTATATCGTATTGTAGCGAGCCTGATCAACAGGAGCTCACTATGTCAAGTGAGACAGAGGAATCTGATATAAATCGCCTTTCAACTCATCTCGATTTCCGAAACTTTTCGGAACTCTGAAAATTCTCGGATCAAGACCTTTTTCGGTAAAATAGATGGAGTTTATCCAAGAAGCATTATGAATAATATAAAAGGATGAAATCGTTTTATTGAAAATAAAGAAAATTGAATTATTACCAAGATAATCAACCAACCAACTTCCTTTTTTTTATTCTTTATAAACAGGATCAAACTTTTGTTATAAAAGTTCCTGATCCCTTCTTTTTTATCTTTTACTTTGCTTTACACTTTACAGTTTGATCAACTTTAAAAGATCTGATGGTCACTTCAAGCACCTAAACTTATAAATCTCAAGCAAACTTTCGATATTAACAACAACCTCTACAACCCTTAAAAAAAATTACAATATTTTATCCAATAAATATTATTCTGTGCCTAAAGTAAGCCTCTGATACTATTATCTTAAGTAAATACAAGTCCCTTGAAGCAATTATAACTTCATTGTATCTCTACAAGCTTATCACAAGAAATTATTATCTTACAATCTTATCTGATCTTACAAGAAGATCTGGTGGTCACATAGCGACATATAATCAACCTATTCAACAACATACACAACCAACAACCCTTTAAATTAACTAAACCAATCCAAACTTTAAGCCAGCCTATACACAGAACCAAAATTTACAATATATTGTATCTGAATATGCTTTTACACTTTTTGGTTTTCCCAACCATGAAAATTGTAATATTTGAGCTCTTGTTCCGATTTAATAAAGATAAAATAGTGCTGCTACTTTTTATTGTGTCACAACAAGAGCCTATTACAATATCAAGTAAGATTATTGGATGAAACGCGTATCGCAAAGAAGAGTTCCAAGACTTTTATTGCAAGAAAACACTTTTGCGTGGGCGTCGAAAAGGCTATCTGATAAAAAAAAATGATATAAAGATATTTCTTCTTTGTCTATAGCGACCAATGCTTAATACACTTGAATAATGTGTAGACATGAAATTACAACACTCTTTGATGTTAATTTTTACTCTGAAATAAAGGTAGAAAGACTATATAGAAAAAGAAACTATCAGCAATAGTCATTTTAAGCGTACTTTATCAGTCAAAAGACAACATGGTATAAGTTCCCTGTATCTTTAGTCTTCAGTATTCTTTTTCATTCATTTTAATACATAATTCTCAGATTTAGCTCAAGCAGTCCTATAGATTATAAACAAATCAAGGTAAAGTGGCTAGTGAAGAAGAACAACCATATTCAAATGTTAAATTGAATAAAACCAATTATTTATTGAATGAAAACCACCCAAAAGAAGAAAGGGGGTTAAGCACACTTATTATTATCATACATAAGATATGTGGTTGCAGTCTACTACGCTTTTTTTCTTTATGCCTTATTGTTCTGTCTATATCCGCCGTTCGTGGTATTGCTACGGTTGCCGCTACGATAATATCCTCCACGACCACGGTAATTGCCACCGCGTCCTCGATTATAGTTACTACGATATCGGGATTGGTCGACACTTGCTTGTCCAAATGTTTCCAAGTTCAATTTACGTTCTTCTTGGAAACGGTTACGGCGTTGTTCACTGTAATAGACATGAGTCATTTGCTTAACAATAGAAAAATAACTTACTTGTCACGTTGTTCTGCACGTTCCTTTGACTCGCAAGAGATGTTGTCAAAAAATGAACTCTAGAATAAGTCAAAGGTTAAATTACGAGAATGTCTAAACAGTGTCTATTACCTTGTTATAGAAGCTATCAGGAGGAGGAATATCGGCTATTGCTTCCAAAGCGTTTCCTTCATCTTTCTTTATGATTTCGTTTTTATCAAATTTGGCATTAGAAGCTTCGAAATCGAATTCTGAAGAGGGGATATTGAAGTCATTCTTGTTCTTATGGTTGACTTGTCTGTCGTTGCTGTGACGCTTACCACGGTGATTGCTGTGATCGTGGCGACGGTTGTTTGGACGGTGTTCATCAGAAGATTGTTTAGGTTCATCAACCGGGTTCAACTCACTCACTTTCTTTGCCAATTCTTCGATTGTGGCCTCATTAATATTGGGCTGGAGAGCATCAGCTTCAGCCAATTCAGCTTTCAATTCATCCAAGGTATCCTTTTCAAGTTGATCAACTTCAGTTTCAGTGTAAGTAGGTTTCCAATAACCTTGGATAGGTTGCTGCTGCTGTTGTTGTGGCTGTTGCTGGGGTTGTTGTTGTTGTTGCTGCTTAGGTGGTTGTTGATGTTGCTGGGGTTGCTGGGGTTGTACCTGACGGTGTTGCTGCTGGGGTTGTGTTTGAAGAGGTTTTGTCTGCTGTTGTAAAGGGTGTGGTTGCGGCTGAGGTGGTTGCGACTGCTGTAAATGAGGTTGCTGAAGAACGGGAGGAGGTTGGAACGGAGGTTGTTGCTGTTGATGAGGAAGCTGTTGAGAAACAGATGGAGGTTGCATATACATGTTGCCACTCATATATGGATTCATAGGGGGGTATCCGCTCATACTCTAATACGCCAGTAAATACACTGCATAGGTGCTACTATTTCCACACTTACCATGATAGCGGGGTCCTGAGGGAGGCTTTGTGGTGGAGGGGTAGGCTTGGGAGGAGCCTCAAAGACTTGAAGATCTTTAATATCCGATCCACGGAATACAACATAGTCAAATACGTTTTCAGAAGGAGGAATTTCCTCTTCAAGCTTTCCTTTACGTCCCTCGGTACCAAAAGAACGAACTATACGAAAGCATTTAGTATTAATACATGAGCTCCTAAAGTTTCAGGATTAAGAAATAAAATAAACTTACCTTGCTTTAATCCAACTGTGGAGTCTTGAGCATTGATACTGTGGAGAATACCGACGTAACGAATGTCACTTAAACTGATGAGCTATAAAATAGATGGGAAATATAAGTTGATTATTTCTTTAAAGAGTTTCAGTAGAGAGCTTACAGAAATCTTTGATCCAATATAGTTTTCTCCTGCCATTGACGAATACTGCTATTGTAACAACAAAAGAAAAGAGAGGGAGAGAAAGGACGGAATCTGATGACGACAGTGATGACATAGCATGCTCCTGAGTACACCCTAAACAACCCACCAATTTAGGAACGTGGCTTGGATAGTACTTTATACCTTTTAATGAAAGGGAACATTTTTGTTCATTGCTAGTTACCAAAAGAATTAAATAAGCCGAGGTTACTAGCTTATCATCACGTTATCATAAATAAGAAAGCATTATAGTGTTCTATTCGATGGAAATCTTTGAAAATAAGAAAAGAAGATCCTTATCAGATGAAGACATGTAATACTCTTCTCACACTGTTCATTTAATGGATACGTAATAAGAAGAGAAAAAGTAAGTTATGATATAAATACCAAAAGCTCATGAACTACAGCTGTCATTTTTATGTATTCATGAATCCACGTGTTCTATTCTCTAAAGTCAATTTGACATAAGATTATCATTGACGTCAGCCTATTCAGTGGTTGTTGGAATCAATTGACACACGGTGACGCTTATGTTATGTATCATTATAAGGAATACATCATTTTAAGTTATGAAACGACATGTTAAATAAAGATAAAAATAACTGTTTCTGTTCATATTAATAAGGTTAGCCATAAATTACAGATAAGGCAATGGAAACAAAGATGAATACTGACTTCACTAAATACGTCAGTGGTAAAGACAAAATGGAAGTAAAGTAATGAATGTTTTTTTTATTATTTACACAGAAAGATATTAGATAATTTATGAATGTGGATGCAATTAAGATGAATAGTACTTTTTTTCATAGTTCTTTACGTGAACGCTTTTGTAAGACAATAGGCTTTACTTTTGTAATAGAAACTGATCTGGCTTTGATCAACACATGGTCTCTTGGGCGGGCAGAATTTTGAAAAGTGGCTGATGGAGCACCTTGACAATCCGAAAACTAATGCAGCCAAACAAAAGACAGGTTAGATAAGCCCAACAAAGAAAAAAAAAAAAACTTACTCTGTAGAAAGTGACTTTGACTAGAGGATCATTCACCTCATAAGAACCGACACGCTTTGATGATAGATTCCAACATGGTGACGTCTTTGAGCCTATGATTATTATTATAAGATACATGCAAAGTCATGGTAGAGAATGTATCTAACCTTCAATGTATGTTCTTATATTTTGTACTGTCCCCTTTCTAAATGGTCTTGAATAAACTTGCATTTTGAATTGTTGAGGTCTTTTATTCCATGCGTGTGATGGTGCTGCGACAATAGCACAGGTCAAATAAAAGAAGGCGATCAAGATGAATAAGAGCTTCATTGTTGAAGAAAGAAGAAGAAGGATAAGCAAAGTCAAGTTATTTTTATACTTTTAATTTTAGAAAAATCGACATTTTTGTTCAGCCAAGACAACAGCATCACTCACATGACACATTCTCTATCGCTCTATCATTCTGTTGCTATCAGCCCTTATCCTTGTGCTTATTTTTCCATGATAGTAACACCGACATCATCTACTCTTCTTTTGGGCGATCATGTACCACAATTGGCATAATGATGATGAATGATGAATGATGAAATATCTTTTGCTTTATATATTTACTAAAGAGAAGCTTACAAGTCATTTTCAAGGGCACCCACATGAGTGTACTTTTTGGTACCCTAGTCTAGGATCCATTGAGTTACCCTGTCACTTGTATAAACCAACTCTTGTACTTTTCCATTTCCTTTTTCACTCCTCCCTGGGCCCTTTTTGAAATTTTGATTAAAAGTTGCATGATAAAAATGATTCTAGCTAGTAAACATTGATAATAAAGGGTAATTAAGCAAATATTGAATGTACCGTTTTAGGACAAATTACATCGATCTAGCCACTCCTCCCTCCTTCTTTTTCCATACGCGGCTGTTACCTGAATCATCCCCTTACTTCGAATAAGAAAACAGCACCCTTTTAGTTAAAGAGGAGAAATAATCAAGAACAGTATACATAGGGCAGTGATCAAGGGGAAGAAGGGTAAATGATGGTTGTAAACGAACTGCATCGTGACCGGAATTTAAAACGTAAAGGTTTGGCCCCCTCATTTCTTCATGGTCCTCTTCTTGCTATTTCGATAATAAACGCATGTCATATTGGTTGGTAATTAGTCCACTAATTTTATGCAAGTTCAATTATTTGTTTATTTGGCTCAATGTAGATCGAGATGGCTCTCCTTTTTTTTTAAATGTTGGTATTGCAGATGACTTGCCGTATTCTGGTAGACACGACTTAGTCTTTGGACAGGTACTACATTCATGAGAACACGATCCGGGATATCCTTGGTGTCACTAAGAATACTTGTAGAAGAAATGGATTAATTAAACTATAAAGTGGGCCTGTTCATGACTATAGTAGAGCACATGTGCCTGGGAAGGTGTAAAATATCCCATAAACACGACAAGCACTTGTCCTTTGTCATTAGAGTGCCCCAACACCCAATATATTATTGTTGCATTGTAGCTCATTGTGACAGTGTTCTTAATTAATCGAGTTTGACATTGGATGCTTTTTGAAAGATGCCCTTGTGCTGTCCGCCCCTTACCTGCTGCATCTTGAATGCAGCTCGCACTTATTGATTTAGCTTGATGATGAACATTACGCATAATAATCATGTTTTCATACTAATGATAGAGTAATTAATATATCGATGGTATGTATAGGGTAGTAACACGTTTGGCAAAACTTTGTAGATAAGATATCTTGTGAGACCTGTTCTACAGCTTCAAAGGCATCAAGATTGTATATTGAAAGACAGCAGTTAGGAGAAGCGTCATTCTTAGTTTATTGGTATCACCTAGTGCTTGTGTTATATTTATTATGCAGATTATGAACAAACAACAACACTTGCTTATAACATTTCGAAAGCAAGGCTCTACTGGTTGCTTCATGCGAAGGAATGAATAAGCATTCAAAATCCAAAAAGTGACTGTTAAACAATGAATAGTAGTATGGTTTATAATTCTTAAGTAAAAATGTTCTTATCAAGTTGCTGAAATGGTTAAAGAATATCACAGCTCTTCGGAGTTCAATATGCTACTCACCATTACCAAATTTGGTTGGTATTCATTAATAAAAATGTGAGCTTCATGGACGTCAACTTCTTATACGAAAACTCTTTTTTTATAATTGTTATTTATCCTTATCACCCAGAAAGTAGGTTTTGGCTATTGAATCATTTGGATGATTGTAGAAATTATCAATGTAGATGAGCCTCTTGTTGATTTGTTTATTTAGATCAAAAGGTGAAAGAAAGGGAAAATGTATACATCATCCCTAAATTTCTTATCTACCATCTTCTACGGACTTTAAAATTATCCATCATCCCTTACTGAATCACTAAGAGTTTGATAAGTGCCAAAAAAAAAAATGGGATCTATAAACATGTTGTCAGTTGGATCAACAAAAGACCATTTAGCTCACGTGTAATTATGATAAATTCACATTTTATATTACAGAGAGTGAGTTGGACAGCCTTAGGTTAGGCAGAGACTTTGATAATGTGAAGTTGTAAAGCGATCTCACATGTAGCGCCCCAAGAAGCGCCCGTAGCATTAATCTAGACTTTCTTTTATATACAGTATAATTTGGACAGGTACTGTACAAACTATGATAAGCTCTTTGAATACTCTATAAGTCAATATCAGGGTTAAAATACGTCAGGTGGGTCTATTTCGTGGTAATGGATCTACTAAAACTGTTCCATCCATGCTTATATTTTGTTACCACGGATGTGGAAAGACCTTTCAGGCTCGTACCATGATGTACATTGTTCAATCTTTAGTCTCTTCTAATAGTCTTGTTAGCTCATCAATTAACGATATTTCTGGAGTTTTCCACAATATACAACCTACCTAAAATAGCAACACAAACGATCAGGCACACGATATGCAACCCCTACTGGGCATGATCCAACGCCTCTTGACCGAACTTGCATAGCCAACCTACGTCAACGGATGGCCCAGCTTCAAGGACTAGCGACACAGTAACCTACGAATACGAATCAACTCAAACATTCCAAAGACGATGGTCACCTCAGCTCCAAAGTTTTTCCTGCACTATCCTCCCAAGCACCTCCATGAAATAACCCTCAACATGTTTCCCAAATCAGATGCAACCTTGCAGAACATGAACAACAACACCAGCTGCAACAACAAGAAGTAGCCGCACACTTTCTACAACCGCCATTTGAGAATCAAGGATTTCAATACGTATGCCTACCAACTAAGGCATGGGTCCTTATTGATTAGATTCGTACTAGCTTGAGGAAACTTGATATTTAGAATACCTGTATACTGGATATACACTGTTCAGATCGCAATATCGTTGCCTTACTTGTGCGTAATGATTATGCGAGTGAGCTTCGTAAACAATTAGAACGCTTTAAGATTACCTTTAAGGATGATTTTGAACCTTGCGGTACAAAAGTCTTACGAGACCCTGAATACGCTAATCTTTGAAGAAAAAAGCAATTTCGTCCTAATACACCACAGTGGCCGTATGACAAGCGCCCTGAAATACATTCGCACTCCCGCCAAGTACTCTATTTCTTGATTCTTTTACTCTAAGGCATAGATCAGTAAAAAATTTTTACAAGAAAAGCTTACCTAGCAGACATAAAGCGTTCGACCAAGCTGCCGATATCACTATGGAAAACGCGGATAGCTTATTCCACGATTCTATCAACACCGACACCAGCCCTACAGGGGAAGCCATTACTATGGACGGCCATGCATCCTTATGAGCTATCTAAAATTACACCTTTTAACGAAGACAAAGTTATTAAAGTATCGACAATAATGATTTCAGGAACAACCGAGCATAGGGCTGTTTGCAAGTAGAAGAAATTTTTGTATTTTGCGTATAAAAATAGTCTCATAAAACCACGTATTTATAGGTCAGCGATCTTTAGTTTATTAATAGCTTGATTAAATCTCACGGTTCCTCCAGTAGTGCAATGTGTGTGTCTCATTGTCGCTAATTGAGCATTTGTTAAGTTATGCAAGTATTACTGGTTAATGTTTTGAGCATTGCACTCAATTGATCACTAGAAGACGAGCTGACGTTTCTTAAAAGGATTAGTTGCTGTTCCTATCCAAGCTACATATTCGCGCTTATCGTTTACTTTAAGAATATAAAGAACTCTGTAAATATACGAATATCATTCATGAATTAAGAATTCTTTTCTTTTTAATGCTGCTTTTAATTTTTGAATAAAGACAAGAAGAAACGTTGCTCCATAAGTGAATATCATTAGTATTTTTGAATGAATTGTGTAATGAATTTCATGAAAGCAGAGCAATCCAGTTAACTTCACTTTAGTTGGGGGAACGAAAAAAGAGAAATAATACTTTCCCAAACTCAAGACTACCCCGGATCTTTAGTTTGTCAAGGGTCACTTTGCTATTAGTCTATATAGTCTTTTGTTGTATTTCTTAGCTTTATTATATACGAAATTACCAAGGCACTAAGCTAATTCGCTTCACCAAAGATCATTACAGCAAAATGCCGCGCCTGCTTTATTTAATTTCTGTACGAAACATCAGGCAGACTGACGCTATGGTCTTGTATTTAGTCCTGCGTGCGAAAATCTGCCCTTTTTTTTTCTTTTCACTGCGGAACTTAGATTGTACTGATAATGCACACAAAAGGAGAATAAAAGAAATAGTGGATGTGAAGGCTGTATATATTTATACACGTGAATCTGTGCTCTAATAGCAAAAGATCATGTAACGTCACTGTCACGGAAATGCCATGGTTACATTACACAAAATGATGGAATCATCCAATGACCTAGGCTGATAAAAGATGAATACAAAACAACCCGATTTTTAAGGTTCTTGTGTAATCTAAAAATGCAAATATGAATTCTGCACAAGCATCACTTTTATTATTGTTGATCTTTTTAATTTAATTTTAACATTCAATTTGATTTCAAAAGTAATAAAATAAAAAAAAGAAAGCAAGTAAAAGAAAAGAGAAAGAAAGAAAAAGAGAAAGGAAAAGTAAATGGTAAAACGTAAGCCAAATAGACCTTTCCGACCTTATCCGATGTTAGATTGAGTTTATAGCCTGTGTTGTATGAATATGTGGGGAGAGAATAAGGGTTGCCATGGGAAGATAAGTGATTCTGTGATACAAAACAATAGATCTTATTTGATAGAGATTGAATGAACGAATCTTATTGGTTAGAAAAATCTAAAGAGTCAGGGTTACTCAATTTAGAAATTATTGTCAATACTACATGAAAACATAAAGATCTCGAACCAGTTGAGTTAGGTTGACCATCCACTTGTTTACAGCTCATTATCGTCGACGTTTAGCTAGTAAATATACCTTCATACTCTATAGTTACTATATATGGATATCTGGTGTAATGCAATCCGAAAAATGGAAAGAAATGATAAGATAACGGATGAATAGAATTCAAGATCTGTGTTTTTTATATAGAAATGATAAAATCTATCTTATGGTGTAGCCATGAAATTAATGAAATTTCGACATATAAAACCTTTATTTCTCTCATATTTAAACACTCATATTCATAAATATCTATGAAATATGATTGATAATACATAAAAGATGGTATTTTCGATATTAGATTGACATGTGACCCTAAAGATCAATTGAGGTGACATTTAAAGTTGATTGGTTTAGGACGGACAAAGATAAGAATCTTTTGAAACCGCCCTATAATTTTCATCTTGTATAAATATCCTTTTGTCCTATTTTTTCCTTTTTTTATTTTCTTTTTTATAAAAAAAACAAGAAAAGAGAGAGTACGCCTATATATAAATCTCTTTTTTTTTTAGTTGTTATATATACATAGTTAGATACATACAAGAAAGTTCCCCCTCTTTATTAAATAAATACCCCCTCCAACCTCTCTTACATTAAGCTCTATTGTACATAAGAATGTCTATCAACAACGAAAACAAGTCATGGGCTGGTGCTATTCCTCCCGCTCAAGGTTTATATAATCCTGAATTTGAAAAAGATGCCTGTGGTGTTGGTTTTATGGTACATGTCAAAGGTGTACGCTCTCACAAGATTTTATCTGAAGCAAGTTACATTTTATGTAACATGACTCATCGTGGTGCTAGTGGTGCTGATATTCGTGATGGTGATGGCGCAGGCGTCATGACGGGCATCCCTCATGAATTCTTTGTAAATGAAACAAGCCGTCTTTTGGGTATCTCTTTACCTCCTGAAGGTCAATATGCTGTTGGTAACCTCTTCATGAAGGGTGATGCTGAATCCGTAGCTGAAAGCAAGAAAGTGTTCGAACAACTTGCTGAGGCCCTTCATCTCAAAGTACTCGGTTGGCGTACTGTTCCTCGTGATTCTTCTATCATTGGCCCTGCTGCAAGATCAAAGGAACCTGCTATCGAACAACCCTTTGTTGTTTTGGCTGATCAATCCAAGGAATTTGATGAACCCTACTTCGAACGTCAGCTCTATGTCCTTCGCAAGCATGCTACTCATACCCTTACCATGAAGAAATGGTTCTATATCTGTTCTCTTTCAAACAAGAATATTGTCTACAAGGGTCAGTTGACACCTAAGCAGGTCTATCTCTATTTCCACGATTTGAACAATGTGCAATACACAACTCATTTTGCCCTCGTTCACTCTCGTTTCTCCACAAACACTTTTCCCTCCTGGGATCGTGCTCAACCCATGCGTTGGTGTGCTCATAACGGTAAGTAATTTCGAAAGAGTAAAGGGCCATATACTTATCTGTGCTTATAGGTGAAATCAATACCGTACGTGGAAATAAGAATTGGATGCGCTCTCGTGAAGGTGTAATGGCATCTGACAAGTTTGGTAACGAGCTGGACTTGCTTTACCCTATCATTGAAGAAGGAGGATCTGACTCTGCTGCATTCGATAACGTCCTCGAATTGCTCGTCATCAACGGTGTCTTGACCTTACCTGAAGCCGTCATGATGATGATTCCCGAAGCTTGGCAGAACCATGAACAAATGAGTCCTGAAGTCAAGGCCTTTTATCAATGGGCTGCTTCTCTCATGGAACCTTGGGATGGTCCCGCTCTTTTCACCTTCTCTGATGGTCGTTACTGTGGTGCCTCCTTGGATCGTAACGGTCTTCGTCCATGCCGTTACTACTTGACTTCTGACGATATCATGATCTGTGCCTCTGAAGTTGGTACTGTTTTCATTGATCCCGAAACGGTTGTCGAAAAGGGTCGTTTGAAGCCTGGTCGTATGCTGTTGGTAGATACCGTCGAAGGTATCATTGTTGATGACAAGCAACTCAAGCTTCAAACCGCTGCCAAGCGTAACTTCCAGGAATGGATCAAGAACCAAAACATTATTCTCAAGGACATTGTCGAAAAGACAGATAAAGTGCAACAAATTCCTGCTCTTGATGAAACCACTGTTCAGGCCGATCCTCGTCTTAAGGCCTTTGGCTACACCTTGGAACAACTCAACTTGATCATGGTTCCCTTGGCCTCTACTGGTAAGGAACCTTTGGGCTCTATGGGTAATGATACTGCTCTCGCCTGTCTTGCCGAGCAGCCTCGTTTGATTTACGAATACTTCCGTGAACTTTTCGCTCAAGTCACTAATCCTCCCATTGATCCCATTCGTGAAGAAATCGTCATGTCACTCGAGTGCTATGTTGGTCCCAAGGGTAACATTTTGGAAATGGATGAAAGCCAGTGTCACCAATTAGCCTTGCCTTCTCCTATCCTTTCTATGCAAGAGTTGGCTGCTATCAAGTACATGTCCGATGTTTATCCTTCTTGGAAGGTTCAAACGATTGACATCACCTTTGCCAAGTCTGAAGGTGTTGAAGGCTATGTCAACACTTTGGAACGCATCTGTAAGGAAGTTTCTACAGCTATTGATAACGGATATAAGATCATTGTTCTCTCTGATCGTGCTGTGAACGCTGAGCGTGTGGCCATCTCTTCCTTGATCGCTGCTGGTGGTGTTCATCACTACTTGGTCCGTAGCAAGCAACGTAGTCGTATTGCCTTGATGGTTGAAACCGGTGAAGCTCGTGAAGTCCACCACTTTTGTGTTCTCTTGGGTTACGGTGTTGATGCCGTCTGTCCTTACTTGGCTATGGAAGCCATGGTCAAGCTTTGCCGTGAAAAGGCTGTTCATGAAGGCTTGACACCTGAGAAGCTCATCTACAACTTTAAGAAGGGTATCGACAATGGTATTCTCAAGGTTATGTCCAAGATGGGTATCTCTACCTTAGCCTCTTACAAGGGTGCACAAATCTTTGAAGCTCTCGGTGTTGATGACAGTGTCATCTCTCGTTGCTTCTCTGGTACTGCTTCTCGTATCAAGGGTGTCACCTTTGATATCTTTGCCTTGGATGCACTTACTCTTCATGAGACTGGTTATCCTACCCGCAATACTGTTCAGCCTGTTGGCCTTCCAGAATCTGGTGAATACCACTGGCGTGACGGTGGTGCTCCTCACATTGCTGAGCCTAATGGTATTGCTAATCTTCAAGATGCTGTTCGTCAAAAGAACCAATCCTCTTATGATGCTTACTCTCGCAATGCTTATGAAGCCATCAAGAAGTGTACTCTCCGTGGTATGCTCGATTTTGACTATGACAATGCCAAGCCTATTCCTATTGATCAGGTCGAATCTTGGGACAAGATTGTCAAGCGCTTTGTCACTGGTGCCATGTCTTATGGTTCTATTTCTATGGAAGCCCACTCTTCCTTGGCTATTGCCATGAACAAATTAGGAGGTAAATCCAACACAGGTGAAGGTGGTGAGAAGCCTGAGCGTTCAAAGCCCCTTGACAATGGTGATTCCATGCGTTCTGCCATCAAGCAAGTCGCCTCTGGTCGTTTTGGTGTCACTAGTTTCTACCTCTCCGACTCTGATGAATTGCAGATCAAGATGGCTCAAGGTGCCAAGCCCGGTGAAGGTGGTGAGTTGGCTGGTAGCAAAGTATCTGAAGAAATTGCTAGCACCAGAAAGACGACTCCTGGTATCGGTCTTATCTCTCCTCCTCCTCACCACGATATTTACTCTATCGAAGACTTGAAGCAGCTGATCTATGACTTGAAGTGCTCTAACCCTCGCGCTCGTGTCTCTGTCAAACTTGTATCTGAAGTCGGTGTGGGTATTGTTGCTGCCGGTGTTGCCAAGGCTAAGGCTGATCATATCCTTATCTCTGGTCACGATGGTGGTACTGGTGCTTCTCGATGGACTGGTATCAAGTACGCTGGTCTTCCCTGGGAATTGGGTCTTGCTGAAACTCATCAGACTTTGGTTCTTAATGACTTGCGTGGCCGTGTCATCGTTCAGACTGATGGTCAAATCAAGACAGGTCGTGATATTGCTATTGCCTGTTTGCTTGGTGCTGAAGAATGGGGTTTTGCTACTACACCCCTTATCGCTCTTGGTTGTATCATGATGAGAAAGTGTCACTTGGTAAGTAATTTATACTGTCTGTATTAAAGTGCTCGTATTAATTTTATTATAGAATACTTGTCCTGTCGGTATTGCTACTCAAGATCCCGAGTTGCGTAAGAAGTTTGAAGGTTCTCCTGAACATGTCATCAACTTCTTCTATTATCTTGCTGAAGAATTACGTGGCATCATGGCTAAGCTTGGTTTCCGTACAATCAATGAAATGGTTGGCCGTGCTGACATGCTCAAGGTCAACGAGTCCCTTCGTACCTTCAAGACTGCCAACTTGGACTTGTCTCCCATCTTGACACCCGCCTCTTCTCTTCGTCCTAACGTTGCCAACTACTGCGTTACCAAGCAGAAGCATAACCTCCACATTCGTTTGGATAATTACTTTATTGAAGAAGCTGAAAGTGCCTTGACTAACAAGGAAAAGGTCTACATTGAAGCTGATGTTGTCAACACCGATCGTGCCTTGGGTACTACTCTCTCTTACCATGTCTCTAAACGTCATGGCGAAAACGGTTTACCCTCCGATACGATCCACATCAAGTTGAAGGGATCTGCTGGTCAATCTCTTGGTGCCTTCCTTGCTCCTGGTATCTTCTTTGAATTGGAAGGTGACTCAAACGATTATGTCGGTAAGGGTCTTTCTGGTGGTAAGATTGCCATTTATCCCCCCAAGTCATCTACCTTCAAGTCTGAAGACAATGTTATTGTTGGTAACGTCTGTTTGTATGGTGCCACCAGTGGTAAGGCCTTCTTCCGTGGTATTGCCGCTGAGCGTTTCTGTGTACGTAACTCTGGCGCTCACGCTGTCTGTGAAGGTGTTGGTGATCACGGTTGTGAATACATGACAGGTGGTCGTGTTGTCATCCTCGGCAGCACCGGTCGTAACTTTGCTGCTGGTATGTCTGGTGGTATCGCTTATGTCTTGGATGTCAATGATCAATTCAAGAAGAATGTCAACTTGGAAATGGTTGAACTTGATACTGTCAATGATGAAGAACGCATCGCTGAATTACGTGATCTGATTGAAGACCACCGCCACTACACTGGCTCTGAAATCGCTGATCGTGTGCTCAAGAACTTTAATGAATATCTTCCCAAGTTCGTTATGGTCATGCCTACTGAATACCGTGCTCTTTTGGAAAAGCAACGTGCTGAAAAGAATGCTGTCGCTGCTCCTAAGCCCTGTGAAGAAATTCACAAGAAGAAAGCTGAGCCTCAGGTTGAAGATCTCGAAGACAGTGTCTTGGCCGAAGAAGCTGTTCTTGCTCGTCGTGCCAAATTGGACAAGGTCCGTGGTTTCATGAAGTACAAGCGCAGAACTGACCGTTACCGTGATGCTAAGAAGCGTTTGGGTGACTGGAAAGAAATCAACGATCGCTTGACTCGTAGCCAACTCCATGAACAAGCTGCTCGTTGTATGGACTGTGGTGTTCCCTTCTGTCAATCTGACACTGGTTGTCCTATCGGTAACATCATCCCCAAGTGGAACGAACTTGTGTACAAGGATAACTGGAAGGAAGCTCTTGATCGTCTTTTGATGACCAACAACTTCCCTGAATTCACAGGCAGAGTTTGTCCTGCTCCTTGTGAGAATGCTTGTGTTTTGGGTATCACCGAACCTCCTGTTGCTATCAAGAGCATTGAATGTGCCATCATTGACCGTGCCTTCCAAGAAGGTTGGATCGTTCCTCAGCCTCCTGCTCAACGTACCGGTAAGAAGATTGCCATCATTGGTTCAGGTCCTGCTGGTTTAGCCGCTGCTGATCAATTGAACAAGGCTGGTCATCTTGTCACCGTTTATGATCGTAATGACCGTATGGGCGGTCTTTTGATGTATGGTATTCCCAACATGAAGCTTGACAAGAAGATTGTTCAACGTCGTATTGATCTCATGGCCGCTGAAGGCATCACATTTGTTCCCAATGCTCATATTGGTGTTGACGTTGATGCCAACGCTATTCGTGAAGAAAACGATGCTCTGATTGTTGCTACTGGTGCCACCTGGCCACGCGATCTCAAGATTCCTGGTCGTGAATTGGATGGTATTCACTTTGCCATGGAGTTCTTGCAAGCCAATACCAAGTCTCTTTTGGACAGTGACCTCAAGGATGGTCAATACCTCTCTGCTAAGGATAAGCGTGTTATTGTCATTGGTGGTGGTGACACAGGTAATGACTGTATAGGTACCTCTCTTCGTCATGGTTGCAAGTCTGTTGTCAACTTTGAATTGCTTCCTCAGCCTCCCAACACACGTGCACCTGATAACCCATGGCCTCAATTCGCTAGAGTCTTCAAGGTCGATTACGGTCACTCTGAAGTCATTGCCCAAACCGGACGCGATCCTCGTGAATACTGTGTCTTGTCTAAGCGCTTTGTGGGTAATGCTGATGGTAAATTGACTGGTATTGAAACTGTTCGTGTTGAATGGATCAAATCTGAAGACGGCAAATGGTCTATGAAGGAAGTTCCTGGATCTGAACAATTCTTTGAAGCCGATCTTATCTTACTCTCCATGGGTTTCTTGGGCCCTGAAACTAGCTTGATCAAGCAGCTCGAATTGAAGCAAGATGTCCGTTCCAACATTGAAACACCCAAGTCCAAGTACAGTACATCCGTTCCTGGTGTCTATGCTGCTGGTGACTGTCGTCGTGGTCAATCATTGATTGTTTGGGGTATTAATGAAGGAAGACAATGTGCTCGTGAAGTAGATGCCGACCTGATGGGTAATACTTACTTGCCAGTTCCTGGTGGTATTCAACAACGTATTGTTGAAACCATTGAAGTATGTAATTAAATTGTGTAAATTTATAGATATAATATATAAATAATTAATAAAATCAAAAACGTAAAAAAAAAACAATCTAGTTTGCTTACACATAAAATATGAGTGTCCTCTTTGTTTCCTGTTTACACATAAATATATTATTAGTATGAATTTTTTTTTTCGAACGCTATTCCTAAAAGCAATGTAAAGTTGACAAGTGCTTCCCCAAAAGATAGCCAACTGATGATGTGGTTCAATATATAAATAAATTCCTGTTGTTGAATCCACCGTATTGAGTGAGGACAAACGTAGATGCTTGAGCGAGCGATTCTCTTTCATGTCAAGATTTTATTAACCCAAAGAATCAAGTCCATGATCCTTGGGGATCATTTATGGCTGGTTCCTGGTGAAGATGTTTTCCTTGGTTTGGAAACAAGTAATCCCAGGCTGAGACACATAATGAAGAGCGTGCTGTTAGAGTAAGTTGACAATTAAAAACATCAAACAGATTTCCCACTCACTTTCATTTTAATGAAGCCGCTCTTCATTTCGACTATCATGAAGGGGCCCCAGTCTTCTTTCGAAGACACGCTGACGATGGTATTGTGCTGTTTGGGCGTCCTTGTGCAGTCCGACCTGCCATAAGGTACGCCCAACAGGAGTTGTC
The DNA here is from genome assembly GCA_025529335.1 of Rhizopus sp. PT2906. Lineage (NCBI taxonomy): Eukaryota > Fungi > Mucoromycota > Mucoromycetes > Mucorales > Rhizopodaceae > Rhizopus > Rhizopus sp. PT2906. The sequence continues at coordinate 17,079 of JAMYHX010000480.1, forward strand.
CTGCTTTTTTGAACATCTCCCCCTCCTACTACCCTCAAGTTGGAAAAGGTGCGTAAAAGCAATGCACATGTTTGATATGTTTCGTGTTTGTCTCACCTGAGTGATAGATTAGATCCTTGAAGGAAGGCCTGGCTCTTCTCGAGGACAACTGTCAAGACAAGAAGACCAGGCTGGAGGAGATACGCCTTCAAATATGAAGGCTGATGGATGAGAGAGTCGTCCTTGAAGAAATGATTGAGGCTTGTTGGAGGAGCTTTTCAATAAAAGTTTAAAAGTTGTCAAGTTATGAGATTTCTTTTTGCTTAAATAAAAAGTTTTTTCTTATTTTTTGAAAATTACGATGCGGTTTGGCATAACTCTCCATAAGTTTATTTATTTTTTGCGTAGGAATATAATCCTACGCATTTTATTTAGATAGGATCTTGCTACTTGACAGATAGCTTTACCGTGCCAAGTGTAATGAAAAAGTTTGTTGTAATGAGCATATCGTGATGCTCTTTTTCATAGTGAAGGAGACATACTTGGTAAATGCATTATTCTAGGAACACGAACATTGGCTTCAAAATGCTCTTCTTTAAAAAATCAAGCTCATAATTGTTACTAGCTCTCTTTCATATCTCTAATTTTAGGAGCAAACGCTTCCATGCAGATTTGATTATTTATTACATTAGGCATTGACAGTAAAACTGTTTTTATTCAAGACAGTGCCAATCGTTAGTAAAAGTCTAGAGCTATGCTTTAGAAGCGGACGGCGAGAAAGGCGGTCACTTGATTAAACCTCGATTTGGAATATGTACAAAGCATCCACTTCCGTTTTTTTTTCTCTTTTTTCTTTTTTTTTTTTCTTTTTTCTTTTTCCCCCTTATTACGCCTACTCAACCAAAACAACGCTCGCTTCTATGTTCGGTCGCAAGTCAATTCACGGTATCCGGAAGGCGCACCACGCACTTTGCCTCACATTGTAACCTAGCGCTTCTTTGTTGGTGATTCAAAGAGAAGCAGGATACTGGAGTTTGCCACGGAAAAGATGCCATGGATCTCCTAGTGATTAAAAAGCACGCTCTGTATTCCTGCGGGGATCGTGCCATCTAAGTGTGGCTACCTGAAAAAATGCTTATGCTGTCGCTAGGCGGTATCGAACCAAAAGCTATTTTGGGTAGTTTAATGCGTGCTGAAGCGCGAGTCGCGCGGCGGTTGTTTAGGGGTAAGGCTTAGGGAGACGGGATGACCTTTTCTTTCTAGACTGGTTTGATCAGTTGTCTGTCCTGGATCACAGACGCTGCGAAACTGTCTTTGTAGATCAAATGGATATAAACGAAAAATGAAACGAAAATAATAGCTTTCAAGAACGTCGCTTTTTTTTTTCTCATGGAAGTTTTTTTTTTTTTTGTTGTTGTTGTTGTTGTTGTTTGTTTGTTTGTTTACATTTAAACAGGTTTTACGCCCACTTTATGCATGAGTGCTAAAAGCATGATATTCATAATTAGCCAATCATTGTCTTGATGTACACATCGTACTTTTGATCAGAGTGGGCATTTATTTTTAAGAGTGTAATAATAAACTATTGGTTATGTCCAGTGTTTGATGTACACATTAAAGAACTTATCTGTGATATTTCCATAATAAATACATGTATTATCGAAGAATATTCTATTTCGCTACTATATGGAGACTATGCTGTATTTTTTTTCTAAGCTTATCAAGGTTGGCCATGATTGACAGACTTCATTCTATTTTTATTTTTCTATTGTATAATACTAAATGTGCACATAGGTGCCTCCAGATAATCTCAGAGCTTAAAATCTTATGAAAATCTCAGGGTATAATAATCAATCAATAATATCTTTGTTGTAACAAAAAAAAAGGGGGGGGGAGAGAGACGGTCAATGTTTATTTTCAATAGCAATATATTTTGCTTTTCTGGTAAAGACTGTACATAATGGAAATAATCTATACAACAAGTCCAAATAGTATTAACTATTATTATACATAAACATATGGGCAAACGACAAGAAAAAGGAGGGAGAGAGTGTGTATATGTGATTGAAGGAATGAACAGGATGTCAAATGAAGAATAAAATATAGAAAAAGGGTGTAAAAAAAGAGGGGTAGTAATAATAAAATATACAATCTATAATAATATCTATACAAGAAGGTAAAAAAAAAGAAAGACTATTGAATAATACAATGACAGTAGACTGGCCCAGATGATTGAGCTGATTGATTCCAATCTTCTTGATGCTGATCATGGGATATTTCTTTTGGATATATATGTGATAAACTCGTCATAGCTACAGCAGGCATAGCTGGTAATTTATATTCTGAGTCTGACTCATTATTGAGTGCGCGTCTATAGTCCTTTTCGTCCTCTACAGTCGTTGACTGAACGATGGCTGTTTCCTCAGTGATTTGATGTTCCTTGTCAAATGATTCTTTCTTTCTTTCTTCCCAAATAGACAAGTTTCGTTTGATATATTCTACAGGAAATGATAAATCTATTAAAAAGTCAGTTTGTGTGTTCAGACCAATTATTGTTAATTTACCTTGCATGTAACCTTGGACACTCTCAAACAGTCCAAGCGCTACAAATTTGATAAAGCCAATCTGACTATCTTCCAACACGATCTTTGTTCTGTCGTTCATGGGTATCACAGGTAATCCCAGTTCACGTTCTAGATCGCCCTGACAAGCGAATTCTTCTACTAAAATTTGCGCCCATTCAAATGCACGAGGAAAAGGACGAGCCTAAATTAATAAGAAGGTGTTACAACCTATATGATTGTAATATAATAAAAATAATTACCACATTGCTTATATCTGCACACTTCATTAAGCCGCTGCAAAAGAGTAATCTTTCTTCCAGTCTCCTTGATTCATCCCAATCTTTGGGATCGCTGTCCATCAAGCGCTTTGTTTGCTCCTTGATCTTTGTGACATAATCACCATGCAATGCCATGTCTGTAGCGAGTATGCTTGTAATAACCAGTTTTCTAAAGTCTTTCGTATTTTCTATTAGTAAGAGGACATAGGTAGACCAGGCGTGTGTGTGTGTATACCTTTATATTTTATTGAGTCTGTGCCACCCAAAAAGGTATCAAATCCATGCTTTTTTAATAATTGAAATAAAGTCATTGCATGAAAACTTTCCAAGACTGAATGATCATTGTATAATAATGCTAAAGGAGCCGAAGTATTTATCTATGTACATGATCAGTATTTGATGCATCTCTCTATCTTTGCCATTCAATTTACCAAAAATGCATTATTTACACCTGGATGGCCAGTATCATGGCCAATAGCAGCAATCAAGAGAGCAAATATATCAATAGATCGTAATATACATCCCTTGTCACATTGAGGTTTGTTGGGCTGAATGGTTGGATCAGCAAATGATAGTAATCCGATATGACATAAAAAGTAATAAATACACTGAAGTACATCTACTGCATGAGAAAAGTTATGGTAAGGATTATCGTCATGATATAAATTGGATAAATCAATGACAAAATCATAGAGTTGCTCTACATAAAAAAAAAAAAGAAGGAGGTCAATACATAAAGTGACCAAAATCAACTAGACTAACCTGGGTTCATTGTTGGCATATTTGGTAGCAAAAGTGCTTGACTCAAGATGATGACCACACAATGAATCAAGTCTTGATGTGAGAGGTTTAGGGGACTAAAATCCCATAAAGATACTTTCCGTTTCAAGTTTTCTTTATGTTCACTTTAGGGAGAGTAGGATGAGTGACGATAGAAAGACATGGGAATGATCACATACCTGGTTAATCCCATAAGAAAAGAACCAGTTGATGTACTGAGTGTAGAAGCTGACATGGATGATGCTGTGTAAGTATCCAATATGAAGCTAAAGTAAAAAAGGGTAAGTGAATTTTTTAAAAAAAAGGAAAACGGGCTGTAATTTACTTTATATCTTTGGTAATCAATTGTTTCATCCTCTCATGAATACTATCCGGCAAATATACCGAAGAAGGGTGATAGTGATGATGTGAAGGTTGGGCAGTAGGTGTAGTTGGTGACATGACTGAAGAAGTACTGAGGGTTGTACTTGAAGAGATGAGGTGGTCTTGATATAAATCTACTTTTTGTCGATAAAGGACCTGTAGATATTAAAGATGTGTGTGAATGATACTAATAATAAAATAGATCCATTATATATCTACCAAAAACAGTGTTTTGATCACATCAGGTCGTAGTGGATGCAGTAGATAATCTGCAGCACCAGCTTGAATGCATTCGATCATAAATTGTGAATCATCATTGGTAGAACATACTATATGCTTATTTGGTTATTACTGTTGTCCATTGTTTATATTAAATGATTATTATTTACCAATAACAGGTATATTTGTTTCTGAAAGTCTATTTACAACTTGAGTGACAATCTCAATTTGTGCCTTGGGTTCAATAGAATTGTCAAAATCAACTAAAAGAATGGCTGATGATGAAGACATTAACTTGATGTAATTCATACAGGAGTCAAGCTTAGTTTCTTGGTGGACTATTGACACTATTAGCTTATAGGATCACACAATGGTTGGTTGAACATACCATGGCCGAATATGGTTGATAACACATTCATGGTTATGTCTTGTTCATTTTGAATGATAGTATCTGATATATAAAATGGATCGGCTTGCTTTAATATAATAGCAGTACATGCTTGTGGATCCATTTAATGATATAAAGAGAGTGATGTTTGTATTGTTTATGAAAAGTAGTACAAAATAAGAGAAGAAAGAAATAAAAATAAAAAAGAGAGAGAAAGAAAGAATCACAAAGCTCGAACTGAGAAAAAGAGGAATTTAAAATAATTTTTGTGTGGAACTATAAAGCCGGTGGACTCATTGTTGCCATAGTGATATTAGGGATCTAGAAGGCTTTTACAACTGTTCTAAAATTAAATTTAAAATATGTATCCTTATTTATTTTCGTTGTCACTATTTCCTTTTATCCTCCATGTAAAGTAGAAATAAAGACGATCTCGTCCTTATCCTCTAATTGGTATTCTAATTCATCACATAATTCCCAATCAGTATTATTGATCAAAACCAAGATTCCAGGGCGACTGTTTGTATGATGTCAGCTTATGTTTATAGTATGTCTATTATTTTCTTTTCTTACACAGTGTCCTTTTCAACAAACAAGTCCTTCTTTTCAGTCATCATATTATCTCGAATGTAGAATATTAAGTCTTGAAGAGTAGAACGTTGTCCTGAGCTCTGTGTGGCTGGTAAACGCACTGTATGCTTGCTCACATTGTTAAACAAAAGCTCCATTCCTCCACTAGAAGATGTTGAGATTATAATCATCTTTCTTTTAATCCATTTTTACCTGAATTCTACATTAATAGTTAATTCTGACATGTTTATTTGAATAATCAAAAAAAGAACTTTTTTTTGAGCTTTCTGGGATCGTCTTTGTGACTTGTCTATTTCTGTCTATTTGTCTGTCTTTATTCCAAACCAGCACACACACACACGAGACTTTTGATACAAATAGTTAAAGTGTGAAACCCTGGGGGAACACCACAAACAATAAGTGTACATTGTCCAATGCTAAGAGAGTCGGTTAAATGACGGTTATCTTCTCTTTTAGGCAATCATTGAGCCGTCAGTAAAGGAAAGTAGATCCTTAGCGGACATAGCCACCGGTTCTCACAAAGGAACGGAGCATTTTTTGCAGACAGTGCTTTTTGGAGTATGTTGATGTTGTTAATACTCCACTAATGCTTACGGTGATTTTAACAAAAGAATACTATTAAACGCAGTGTGTTTATGTGTTTATTAAGACTGCTTTTAAAAAGGAGGCGCAAGTTAACGCAGATAGCACTATAATCACACATTTATTTCTTTTATCTCATCCATATTCTGTTGAGTATCCTGTTGAGGTACCTGAGAATCTGAAGATGATGGCTGCATTAGTTGAATTTGTTGATTTTGTCCTTGCTGCTGCTGCTGCTGTTGTTGTTGTTGTTGTTGTTGCTGTAAAAGTAATTGTTGTTGCTGCTGTAGCAGTTGCTGTTGTAGTAACATTTTCTTTTTCTTTATAATGTATTTACTGTCACCGGTCTTTTGCATATTATTAATATCCACACTTCCCGTACTTGCTTTTGCATTTGCAAATTCTGAAAGCGACATTGGTGATAAAGGCCGTCCTAATCTCTTCAAGCCTGCTTTACTAGACGCTAAGGCAGCCAACATGGATGCTTTGTTTGGTCTAGTGATATCATTAGATGCTGATGATTGTGGAGATGATGGTACTGAGTGTTGATCACTCATTGTATGTTGTGTTGTAGGCGTAGCAGGAACGGATGTGGTACCCGTAGTGGCCACATCAATGAGTAAATTGGGTGTTGTTAATCTAGGCAGTAATAACGGATCCGTCACGCTTCTGACAATTTCCTCAAATACGCCAATATCTCTATCAAACATGTGGTTTCCAGGTGCTGCTTCATTCTCTGTCTGTATTCTAAAGAGCTCGTCATGACCGACAATGCCTTCACCCAACTTCAAAGATGCACCATTTGTATTTGATAGTCCTTTCAGTGCAGGTAAACGTGCCTTCTTTCTAGGTGGTTCCTTTTCAGGCGTACTCGCTTCCTTGGTTGAAAGATCAGTGGGCTCAATGACGAGAGAAAGCGGCTGTTGTGAAATATTTGCTTCAGCTGCTAAAATCGACTCCTCAAATGGTACAATATGCGTAAATGGATTGTCCACAGGCTTCTTTTTGTTTTTAACAATCAATGGAGGTGGTAGTGACTCGGCAGATGCTGCCTTCACTTGGGGTATCATGGACTGAATTGCCTTTTCTTTCAAAGATTTATCGATGGCTGGACCATTTTCTTCCTCCACGACACCATCTTCTTTTATCTCTGGAAATGCCGGAAGGAAAGGAGGGATATATTGTGGTAATGTTGTAGAGTAAGTCGGTGTAGGTGAAAGTGGTTCTTCTATAGGCGGTGACTCTGGGCATAATTCAAACTCTGGAATCGATTGGAAGTTGTATTCGATAATATCTTCAAAGTTATGTCTACCCTTTCTAACAGTTCCTTCCAATAATCGACTTGGATCTGACTGAGCAGCCCAACAAGGTGAAAGTTGCTTGCCTTCTTTGTCAAGCCACTCTTTTAAGCTGTCTGGTGTGATGTATAGATCTTCCATAGCATCGATCAAATCCCACGCGTTCCCGATGGTTCTTCCATTTAAATTCGCATAAGCCGAGACATAAGATCCTAAAAGCTCCAGGTATTGTCTAAGCACATCGCTCAGCACATGAATAGACTGATTTGTTGCTGACTCGAAACCTGAGCTTTGAATTATACGTTGAGTGACTATTTCTGATATTGAAGAACAAAATGAGTCAGCCATTGGATTTGTGAGAAGAAGAAAAAAGAAAAATAGCCCTCTTTCTTGTCCCCGCTGCCAAGCGCATTTTGAAATTGCAAGTGTGACGTTGTGCTGTCGGCGATTGAATAATATTGGCGTGACTAACAGGACGTTGGAGTCTTCTATTTTTGTGAGTTTACAAACCACAATCTATACAGAAAATTAAAAAAAACTATTGTCAATAAACATAGCACTCATCAAAAGCCACTCTTTTTACCTTAACTTGAAACTCTCCTCCTGAGATTGCTACCTTTATACAACCACAGCTCACTGTGGGTGAAGCCTTTGATTTCTCTTCAAGCTTTATTATACTTGGGGAAAATCTTTCTGTTTCTCTTCAAGGCCCTATCCTTCGAGACGCATTTCTATCCTTCAGGGCTTTTTTTTCTTTTAAATAAATTAAATTAAAACGAAAAAAGAATGAACTTATTAGCTGCTTTCATCTTCATCCCCGTTTATGCCTTCAGATTAATCAAACGCAGATGCTATGGCGCAAGAAGTCCTCAATATGGGCGCTTTTTATGTAGGTCGTCCGTGAGATAGTTCACGGTTTCCTGGAAGCACACAGGGGCGAATGGCTCAAATAGCACGTAGCCGATTATATCCTAACACAATAAAATCATCATCTTCCCTTTGATTTGCCTAGGGCTATTCCATTTATACTAGTGTGGCTCAAAGGAAAGCTTTTTGTTGACCAATTGTTGCTCAAGGTTAAGACAGTTTGTGGTATTCACGTACAGCGACCACTGTCTACCAGGGATTAGCTTACGGTATTGAATATCTTCCTTTTCTCAAGCGCTGGTACGTCCTACGCATGGTTCCTTTAGACTTTTCCCAAATCCAAATGTTTCAGTGGTTTGGTAATGCGTTCCTTAACGGTTATTGTTTTCCAAGGATTAGGTTTGAGACCCTGTCACTCCCTGGGAGGGATAATGGTGCAAACATCCTGGATCTTCACGTGCAATAAGCGATGCTACAGTGGCGTTGATTGCTTTTTCTGCTTTCTAACCCATCCGTTTACCGCCTTTGCAATTAGATATGTTCTCTTCCTGAAACTGGTCCTTTCTAACATTAGTGCATCCCATAAAAGTTATAGTTGACTCATTTTATTTGTTTCTCTCCACTCATAGCTTCTTCAATTTGTCAACAACCTGCTCAAGTTTCTTTCTTCAAGCCTTTAATGAACTGTTGCCACTGTCCTTTCCCAACTAACTGAACGTCGAAATCTTCTTGGTCATATATATCCATTAAGCCCTTATCATATTTACCCTATAAATACTTAATCGTATGAGATCACTTTATACCCTACATCTACACTTCAAAAGATTGACCACAAATACGCTATTTCTACATAACGCATCATGCTCAATCCTCATTGGTCATAAACAATCCTATTTTATGCCAAATGATGTTGTTTGTAAAAATAACCTTTTTTTTTCTCTTCCTTTTTTCCTGGTAAATGTGTTAAATGGACGCTTGTTGTCATTCATTTATACGTAGCAAGACGTGTCTTTGCAAGGTAAGTGACGATTAAAAGCAGTAAACAGATTGTTCATTCACCTTTGTTTTAGCGTGGTCTCTTTTTTTCACTTTGCAAGTCGCTGGGCAGCATCTGCCCCTTTTTTTTTTCCATACTTTTATGGGAAGGGGTATCACTATGGCTGGTGTTCAATGCCTGGTAAAGTCTGTCAGAAGAGAAGACGGTAGTGAGGCGGCATATGGTCTAATGCCTATAACGTGATATGACGCTTCTTCCCCTCCAAGTTAGAAACAGTACGGAAACTCAATTCACATGCTTGTTATGTTTCGCGTTTTTCTCATCTTATCGATTGATTAGATCACTGAAAGAAGAACTGGCCTTTCTAGAAGAAGATAGCCATTGTTTTTAGCTTGGTATATCGGAATGGATAGCGGACCAAATCGTAAAACTACATTTATCGAAAAAGAGATGAGCAGGCAGGGACATGAGTGTGTATGCCTTCCTCCAAGTTCCCCTGACTGAATCCTTTTGATTAGTTTTGGCCTGTTTGTATGAGTAAAATGAGAAGAGAAGAATTATTGGAGGAAGAGACGGTATCCTCAAGAATACGTGATCCATACAATAATATGGCTATGAATCATTATGAAGACTATTGTAGATACGCCATGGCTAAGCTTGAAGACTGCTTAAATAAAAGTCCTGTTTAATTAAGAAAGAGTTATTCTTCATTAGCTGAATTTAGTCAAAGGAGAGCTTCTATTTTTTGCGTGATACTCACTCGCCCATAATGATCTCTTTATACACTCTTTTCGGAAATTATTCGCGAATAGTTTCTGAAAAGAGTGTAAATCTCTAACTCCCATGCTATTCACTGCTTCCAGATGCATCGTAAACTTATGATGCCCGAAACCATTTCTGACCCACTGTTCTTCCTTTTAAATATGCTACCTACCAGGAAACCTCGCTCTCCTAACACAGTGCTCTCGTGAACCATTCGCTGGCCAACTATATGCAGAATTCTATATGAACTCGATTACCTCTATCACGCTAAGCTTCCGCCTACTCCGCCCACTCACCTCGGGCAAAGACTCTTAGAATGGCTCCCCTCTTCTCCTTCTCACTAGTGTATCTTACACTTGATCCCATTCACTCCTTTCAAAACATTTTTACCTTGATCCCAAAAGGGTTTTTTAGTCACTACTATCCTTCCTTTATGAACTGCCTCGGGCAGGAAAGATGTAATATTACGATCGTGCGCCCATTAGAGGTTTTAATTATTTATAAATAAAAATCCGTTTAAACGTAAATCTCTAACTTACAGGTATTACAAATATTTATAAAAGATGCTATTACTGCGGTACATTTTCTTTTTCATCCTTCTTTTTTTTTTGTAAAAAATGGCTATAGATTTGATAGACGCATTTAAAAAAACGTTTGAGTATGATCCAAGCACAGTCTGGGTTGCTTATGAAAACGGCACCCTTATTTTCTTTAAAGCAAACACTGATAAGCAAACAGCAATAGAAAATGCACAAGAACTAGTAGCAATAGACGTGACAGCAGGAACAGATACGGCAGATTTTGATGTATATCGGATGGACAAGGCCTATCCCGATGATAATGTCTATTTGGTTGCATATTCCAATCCCTCCAACATGGTCACGATCTTAGAAATGCCTGAAGGTTCTGAAGATCTCATAGTCGGGCTATCCGGTCGTGCGAAAAGAATTCAGGATAGCCAATCAAAAAACATTATTTGTACCTCTTTTGATTAAAGATTGTTGAAAACTAAACAACTAAAAAAGATAAATAAATTCCCTTCTTTATTCATAATCAGGTTCTCCTTCTGGCTTTTTTGCGGGATCAATGCCGATAGATTTCATCTTGACCGCAATCTCAAAGAGATAATCATAGCATTCAGTCATTGTCTTTGCCTTTTCCCAAGATTCTATTGTGGCATTAATTCTCTTTTTCACAAATATCACTTTTAGGACCTTACCTCCCCAGACATAAACACCGTGACGACGTACGAGGACAGCATTTGTATCAGGATACTCTCTCATAGCCTAGTGATATAATAAGCATCATTGTCATCTAGACTCAAATGAACTTACAGCTGCCATTCTATCCGTCAAATCCTCTTCTTCAGGTGTATTTTCAACAATAGGCACGACGAGCTTGTCAAAATAGCGCAAGTTCTGTGTTGTTGAGCCAATACGAATACCTTTAATCATTTCTTGATGAGATATCTCAAATGTTTTGCCAGGATACAATAATGTTGCCATGACAGCATTTTGGGAGTGTGTATGAATACAGGCACCTGCATCGCGCATGGTGTAAGCGTTGTAAAATAGAGGTGTGCAAGCAGAAGGCTTATATGTCAAGGGTTTTCTTAAAAGTGTGCGATCTTGTAATGTCATTACAAATAAATCTTGGGGTTCCATGCGTTCTTTTTGAACACCTGAAGGTGCAATATAGACCTTATCTCTGTAAAAAGCAATTTTAGTTGCTCTTGTTATCGACTCCTGCTCTTTTGTTACCCTTTTCTAATACTGATACCACCTCCAGTTCCAGTGACCCAACCCAAATTGTAAAATAACCTACATAATTCAGGAATAAGGTTGGCAGGGTGATGAGGATCTTCACTCTGGCATAATTCAGCAGATGTAGTCACTAGTTCTTTAACAGACATGGTTGAAAGAAGAAAGAAGAAAAAGTCAGCCAAAAAAGCTATTCAGCTGGAGTAACCTGTCTGGTCTGTAGTGACAGTCTAATGTAATTAAAAAGCTTTTAAACAGATATATTTGAACATAAAGTCTTTTATTTTAACGTGTCTTTATTTTGACTTGGACTTGGAAGGACGTCCTCGCTTTTTTTTTTCAATTGGCTTTTCAGTAGTTAACTTTACCTTATTTTTGCCCTTTGTGGCTTTTGACCTCTTTTGCGATTTTTTCTTCGAAGCGACTTGACGTTTTACAGCCTTGACATGTTTTTTGAACTCCGCGCACTCTTGGAGGAGACCTTCTTCATAAGCGACGGTGAAAAGCTTCTCTAAGAAGGGGAAATAGTCAAATTTTTGTCTTATAAGGTCATCAATATCTTCATTGTCTTGCTTGCTTGTAGGCGACTCGTAAGTGACAGCCATTAAACTGAAGGCGATACCATTGTCTTCACTATATAGGTATATTTATATACAGAGTGTTAGTGATAAAATATAAACGCGGATTATATTTACGATGCTGTCATCTTTTGCTCAAGGAAAGGCTTTAGTGTGTTCAACCAGCCATTTTCAGTGGAGGGGGCAAGCTTGATAGGACCATGCTTTAGTCCATCCAGCTCCCATACGAAGCCGGCCTTGTAGATGTAGCTCACGTAGTGGTAGTTTTCAGTGTCTACTAGCTCTTGGTTGCTACTGGCCAGCTCTTCGTCATCAATATCCATCATCAGGGTATCAGATTTTTGTTGCAAGCTTAATTAACACAAAGAAAAAACATCAGATTCATGTATATTTATCATGAAAGTAACTGCTGAAACTTACGTGGTATATAAGTGATGTATTTTACGTATCTGTGGGGAATTTCCGAGCGCCATACCGCGATTCTATAAGGTATTAGTCAAGAAAAAAGACGCGTAATATCGTGTTTATACACTTACCACGGGAGAAAAACCTCTTGTGAATTCCAGAAAGCTTTCTAAAAGCGCTCCTTTATAGATATCAGCGTTAAATAAGACTGCCAGTAAGGCTAAAGTACCGCAGATGTTTGTGATGACCTAAAACACGGTTTTAGTAGTTTTCAGAAACAGTGTATATGTAAGTTATTTACCTGGGCAGTAAAGGTAACGGGAGAATCATTGATATCGGCTGTATTCGTATCTGTAGGAATGATATCATTATCGTTATCTGTGCACTTGGAAGCAAGGATTAAGCCATAAACAGGTCTAAGAAAAAACGTGTAAATATCTTAAAAGACTTTGCAAGTGTTTAATGTACCCTTCTGCATTCAGAAAATCAAAGTCTAGGCTATACACTTCTTGCACTTTGACTTCTTTAGTGCCGTACTCACGTACCATGTCATTAAAGATCGCTAATGGATAAATGAGTAACAGATGAAGTAGTTAATTTTTAGATCTTTACCAGGATCAGAAGGCAGCAAGGTCCAAGGTTCGTTTTGGTCAACTGGAAGCATAAGATCAGACGTCATTATAATAGATTTGTAACAAGACGAAAGAAAAAGAAAAGGCTATTTTTTATGTTCGAGCTATTTGCTTAAATAGAGAAAGTTTGGATCATGTGATAAGCTCAATTCTGCACTGACCTATAAACACCTTACCATGGACTTTTTTTTTTCTATTGTTCGTGCAGATGTGTGTTCTTATTTAAGTAACAAATCAAACTCTTCAGGCAAATTCTAATCTTGCTCCTTTGTATTTTGGTGCCATTATCAGATTTTTAGTGAGAAGGAGTAGGTTGTTTTGAGTAACCTTTGGATAAAAATAGACTTGCTAGATTAATTGCATTAGAACTTTAACTGTGAAGAAGAATAAGCAAGATCAAACATATCAGTTATCACTTGGTTTGACTCTGTTTTCATAGATAATTGTTTAAAGGCTTGATAGCTTTTTTATAGTAATTATGTGGCCATGGTTACAAGTAACTATAGTAACATATGTTCTCTCTGGTTTTGCTCATTACTGTAAAGAATGACACCTTAGTATCAGCCAATAAATTCTTTCAATCTTTGTTTTTATTTTAAGTTCTTCTTTATCAAATGTGTCGATTCTTGCTATACAAAGGAAAACAACCCATTTTACTTGCTCACGTATGGACTTTCAGAGTATATGCTTATCAGCTTTGAACTCACTTGACACATTAGTTGATCACTAGACCAAAGCATTCGATTGTCAACCAATCATTTGATTCCAGATTGCGTATTGACCAAGTACGCCCACTGAACGGTATATATTTACAAGCTTTTCTTATACTTTCTCCAATGACTCCTTTTATTCTCTCCAAGGTGATGGCTTTGGCGTAGGCTGGTATGATAGCGAGACAAGTCATCATGGACAAGACGAAGTTACACCTTGCATCTTCACTTCAGTCACACCAGCTTGGAATAATGTGAATTTAGTTCGATTAGCTGAAAAGATTAGAAGTCCATTGATTTTTGCTCATGTTCGTGCAAGTACATCAGGCTCTGTTTCAGAAAGCAATTGCCATCCTTGGTCGTAAGCATCGTTACTGTCGTGTGTATAGGAGAGCATAATTGATTTCTTTTCTTGGTTAGATATGGTCGCCTTATGTGGATGCATAATGGTGGAATCGCACAATTTGACAAGGTATATATATTTTTTGCAAGCTTAAAGAGGTTTAAACAATGTATTCAACCTTGTAAAGATCAAACGTAAACTACAGAATTCTTTATCAGAGGAACTATTCTTGTTCGTACAAGGCAATACGGATTCCGAATGGGCCTTTGCCCTATTTTTGAGTTTTGTAAGTGTTCTTCATAACAAATGAAATAGACTAACTCTTGTTGATTAGCTTTCAAATCCAAAAGCCAATACATTTGAGCACCAAGAGTTAAAGGAGGCTATGCTTAAAACCATAGCTCAATTGAACTCGTGGGCAGAGGAATCAGATATTACTGAGGTATGCAGCTTATCTCCCCCTTAACTAGTATCCCTCTTCTCATGACACGCCTTTTGTTATTAGCCTTCTCTTTTAAATTTTGCAGTGACAGATGGTGAATCTGTAGTCTGTGTACGATATACAAATAGCAAAACAGATGAAGCAGCGTCTCTTTATTTTTCATCAGGCACCAAGTTTGAATGTTATCGTCCTGGACATTATCGCATGGTGAAAGCAGATAAAAGAGAACACATTGTTGTTGTGGCAAGCGGTACGTAGCTCCCCTCATACAAAGCGCTCGATGCAAATAAACTTAACATGCTATCTAGAACCCTTGACATTTGAAAAGGCAGATTGGCTCACAATTCCGACCAACAACATTTTGGTGATCACTCCAAAGCTCAATGTGCTGTTACAACCAATTAAAGATAAATTTTATACGCCAGAGAGAGGCCTAGAACACAAGCTTGGCGAGGATGAAGCTGTGATTATTCCCGACCCAAAGGCTCAATTATTCAAAGCAAAAGTCGAAGAACAGATGCGTCAAGAAGCATCGACCACCACTGTTTGTATGTAAATAAAAATTTCCCAACAAACCAAGAGGATAGGTCAGATTGGATGTTCGGTAGATCATGGATAATAGGCCGTGTATGCTCTTTCTCTTTTTGCAATCAAGCTAACAGTTGCCTCGGCGACGTCTAATTAAACATAACACTGCATATAAACCCATTCTGCAAAAAAAAAAACAACTTTCTTCTTTTTTTTCCAACGTCATCTTGATCAAATTTGGTCTTCTTTATTCAAGCTTTCTTATGACCAGAAAGCCCAAAGCTGGTTTATAAAGAATAAGGAAAAAAGCCGGTAGATCACAATCGTATGCTTCTTCCACCTTTAATCGTATGTTTTCAAAGACACATTTAATAAGGGAAAAAAAAGCTTTTATTGTCTAAAGATGGGATAACAATAAGAAAATAAATATTGAAAATATTTACACGTAGAAAAAGCAAGGTATAAAATCCAAATGATTTAAATTTCGGCAGTAATGGCTTCAGGAGAAAGAC
>JAMYHX010000481.1:0-32618 GCA_025529335.1 Rhizopus sp. PT2906
GGCAAAAGCTCTTAGAATGGCTCCCCTCTTCTCCTTCTCACTAGTGTATCTTACACTTGATCCCATTCACTCCTTCCAAAACATTTTTACCCTTGATCCCAAAAGGGTTTTTTAGTCACCACTATCCTTCCTTTAAGAACTGCCTCGGGCGGGAAAGATGTAATATTACGATCGTGCGCCCATTAGAGGTTTTAATTATTTATAAATAAAAATCCGTTTAAACGTACTGTATGCTTACAAAGAAAAAAGATATTGATCGGAAATTAAAAAAGTTTAGATGCTTTTCTGCCCGCGCACACCAACAATACGAAAATAATGTGTCATCTTTCGTATTGTCCTCCTCCTCTCGCCTTCCCGTCTATCACGCTTAACTATTGAGCAAAATGACAGAGCAATCAACGATTAAAGAACAACAACTTCCAATGATCAATAGTTCCATTGAGAAAATGCTGTCTGCAGCTACTGGTGCGATCATTACCATGTCTTTCAGTAAGATCTATACTATGTATATATGTGTATGCTTTATTAATCTTTTCTTAGTGACACCCTTGGACGTTATAAAGACAAGACTACAGGAAAGTTCAAAGAATGGAATAAATGAATATAAAGGAACTTTAGTATGAGATAAAAAACAAAGCCATGTAGATAATGAAAGCCAACTCTCTTGTCTTTTTGATAGGATGGACTGGTAAAGATATTTAGAAATGAAGGATTGTTTGCCTTATGGAGAGGTTTAGTACCTGGACTGATCATGGCTTTACCGGCCACTGCTATATATTATGTTGGATATGATCATATGCGAGACTATGCGAGATTGAAGTTTAGAGATAACCTTGTTGATACTTATTCACCATTATGGGCAGGAGGAGTGGCAAGAAGTAAACAAAGAGACACATTACCTTTACTACAATATATCTCACTATATTATTATCCATAGCAATTTCAGGGCTAGTTGTCTCACCGTTGGAGTTATTCAGAACACGAATGCAATCAACAGAAGGAAGTCAAGGCTTTTCAGCAGTATGGAGAGGTGTCCAAGAGATGGTTCATAGAGAAGGGCCGAGAGCGCTGTGGAGAGGATTATTGCCAACGATGCTTAGAGATGTACCATTTTCAGCAATTTATTGGATGGGATATGAAGAAATGAAGCACTCCCCTTCCTTGGCTAATTTATCTCATTTTCAAGCTTCTTTTATCGCAGGTGCTTCGTCTGGTATGATTGCGGCTGTTGTCACTACACCATTTGATGTTGTAAAGACTCAACGACAAGTCACTGCATATGCAGCGGGTAAGAAAGAAAAAGTCATCATTTGCAAAGGAAGGACTAACTGTTGAACAAAATACAGAAGCAAGGCTTACACATATTATCAGAAAAATAGCCATCAGAGATGGAATAGCGGGCTTCTTTAGAGGATCTGTACCTAGAGTAGTTAAGGTAGCACCTGCATGTGCCATTATGATATCAAGTTATGAAATGGGCAAGCACTTTTTTGCTGACAAAAGATCAGAACGAAGCTTGTTGTAAATAGATGCACATTTTATTATTTTTTATCATAGCCTATATCACACGTCATCATCATAGAAGAAACACTTAGAACAAAGAACAATAGTATAAATTATTTTTTTTTTTTTTTACCTGCAAATGGATCCATAACAAGTCTTGCCTTCTTTTTAGTAGATGTCTTTGACTCTTTTTCATCATCTGAAGAGCTTTCTATCACAATCAACTCCTCCGTCCTTCTCTTCTTTCCCTTATTTTCTTCATTTTCACTTAGAGCTGCTTTAATAAACCGGCCGGCTGCGTCTTTATTCACTTTCATGTTTGCTAAATATATTCATTTAATAAAAGATCATGTATATAACACAAGTACTTTACGTTTTTGTTCTTTTCCTTGATGCTCCTTTAGTTTCTGAATGTATCGCTGTACTCGTTGCTAAGTAACAAAATTTGATTAGATCTCTTTCATGTGTTTTTGATCTCTTGTACCAATTCTTTCAACACAACATGTTTCTGAGGATCTGATCCATTTCCTCTTAAATAAACTAAATCAAAGTTCCCCCATTAGCTACAAATAAAAACATCACATGTAGATTGTTACTGTAATATAAAGTGTTCAAGGTATAAGACAGCAGCACTTGTAGTTCATATTTCTCTGTCATTGATAGCTTTGAATAAGTTTCATTCAAAGGTCGTGCCATGAGAGGTTCCAAATGATCTTTGACAACTTGAATTCTTGTTCTTAGAGCACGAACTGCTTTCTTGGGAATCTCTTCAGTTGACATATTTTACAGTAAAAAAAAAAAAGAGAAAAAAAATTTAAAAAAAGGGGATAAAACACACAAAATCAGCGTGACAACTCTTTTATTAAGAAGATAAATGCTTTGTGAAGAAGTTGAAGATACGACCCCAGGCTTGATCACGTATGTCTTTTTCTTCAACAATAGCGTCCTTGTCTTTTTCAAGGAAACCAAGCTCTTTACGAACATTTACTCCCCAAGTGTCGGCGTTCAAGAAGGCGTGTCCTTGTTCGGGATATCTGTAAATGTTCACTTCCTTTGCATTCTTGAGTCTTGTCTCGAGAGCATCAGCTAAAAGTAAAAGCAATGAGTATATTGATGATATTGAATAAAGGGTCGTATATACCTGCAGCAGGGTCACTGAATCCTGCCATTTTATCCTAATGTCATGCACAAATATATGATGGGTTAGGAAAAAAAATGCATAAATTCATGCTTACCTTTCCTCCAAAATGGCCTTGGATAGCAGTGTCTTTGATAAGAGAGAGATCAAAGTGATCGGGGGGCGTACCATAGCATCCAATAGCAGCTTGGATAGGTTTACCACGTTTAGCAGCGTCAGCAGCCAATGCAAAGGATAAACCACCGCCCATGCAAAAGCCAATGCTTCCGATACGACTACAAAAGATTATTAACCATTACAACTTTTTCATTCTCTCATTATCTTACTCGTATCCTTGGTTATTCAAGTTATCAATAAGCTGTTCAATTTCGCCAATAGCCACGTTCCAATCTAGCTTGCTCATCAAATGACTAGCTTCCTGATGTGTCTTGTCAGTGTTGCTCTCTTTTTTATTTTACTTTTTCTTACCTCTGCATTTACACCCACTTTTCCCTTGTAAAGATCAGGAATAACTGTGTATGCACCAGTATGATCAGCGATATTTTGAGCATGTTGCTTGATCATATCATTAACTCCCCACCATTCTTGTAAAACCTGTATACTTATTAGACGCGTTATGATGTATCAACCTATTGCACTTACAATAATAGCAGCACGAGGTAATATATTTGCGTTCTTGGAAGTAAAGTTGTAAACTTTGAAAGGTAAAGACATGTTGATTCCCTCTGTCAAAAGTAAAGAGAAAAAAGAAAAAAAAGAAAAAAAAAGAAAAACAATATGTGTAATTGCGGGGCACCACTCCAATCTCAGACCTAAAGGTAGGGTTTTCTAATCATGATTGTTCTCAGTCACTTTTACTAAATATAATACACACAGATGCATATACCGATATTAGGATACACAAGAAACTTGTGGCATATCCTTTCTTTTATTTTACACTGCATAGAATTAAGTCACACAGAGACAAAACATTTTTTATAATTTCTTCTCTCTTTCCTCCTGATCATTAATGGTAAAAAAGATATTGTACATGTTATAGATTTCCCAATATTCACTTTATAACTTCAAAAGTCGCGTTTAGAACTATTAACACCTGAAGGCCTTCGTATCGACGGTCGACGAGCGAATGAATTACGAAAAATAACCGCCAAAACATCTGTCTTTAGTAAAGCTGATGGATCAGCTTATATTGAGCAAGGAAACACCAAATGTTTAGCAGCAGTTTATGGACCAAGAGAAGTCAGACATAGAGGACAGGCATTATCCGATCGTGCTGTGATCAATGTCGAATTCAACGTGGCTCCTTTTAGTACAAGTGAACGAAAGAAGCGATCAAAGGCTGACAAGTAAGTTTAATTGAAACAAAAAAAAAAGAAACAGACTAACCCTTTATAAAGACGATCTCTAGAAGTGGCAGCATTCATCCGTCAGACATTTGAACCTGTTATTCTTACTTCTCAGTTTCCTAAATCTCAGATTGACATTTATCTTCAAATATTTCAAAATGATGGAGGTAAAGCATATATATATATATATATATATATATAAACAACGCTCCTTGACTGCTTATTAAACCTTGTTGAATAGGTATGTTACAAAGTTGTATCAATGCAGCCACAATGGCCTTGGTGGATGCAGGTATACCCATGTTAGACTACGTTTGTGCTTGCTCTGCGGGATGTATCGATAAAGTACCAGTACTTGACTTGAATGGCTTAGAGGAATCTTCAGATACACCTGAATTAACCATTGCTATATTACCAAGAACTGGAAAAGTCAACTTGGTGGAGGTAAACACGCAAATGGGATGATGAAATATGTCATATTTACCTATTTTATGTAGATGGAATCGAGACTTCAAATTGATAAGCTTGCTGGTGTCACTGAATTGGCAAAAGAAGGCTGTATGCATATTCACAGTGTCTTGGACAATGTGATCAGAAAGAATACAGAGCATTTGATGTCTAGATTGACTGCATAACATAGCATTGTATATATAAGAGGAGTAGTTTTATATGATTTTAATAAAATGAACAAAGAAAGCATTATGTATTAAGGTTAAAAGTGTATGTATATAATAGCATTAACTTCATCACATGTGTATGTTTTTATAATAATTCAGAGGATGGCCTTCGAAAGGGATTATAGGAGCCTCGTCGATCACCATCAACCTCAGACATTTCCCTTACAGTCATCGAAGATGGCTGTGAGTCTCTTCGGATATCACTCATTGGCCTCACAAAGGAATCTGGACGTGGACTAGGTGTAAGACCTTGATAGAAACTGTTGGTGCTCATGTTATAAGGGAGCTTGGGTGGTGCAGGGGACAGAGCAGTTGGTTTCATCATGGCAGGTGTAGGAGGTTGCTCATGAAGGTAATCGGTACTGATAGATCGAGACATGCTGTAGATCTGTGCCTCAGGTTCAAGTGTATCCAACTTCTCTGCAGAGTAGTTGGGGTTGTTGTTGTTTTCATCTTTAAGCGCAGCAAGCACCGAATCTGCCGATCGAGGTGGTTTACTGTAGTATGCCTCTGGAGCATTTTGGGGGTCTATCTTGGACTCTGCTTTTCGCTTAAAGAAGATAATGCACATGGTAGCAAGTACAATGAAGAAAACAATACCTAAAGATATAGCAATTGACACAAGAATGACAAGCGGAGCAGGCAAGAATCCTAAAATAAACAAGAAATTAATATGTTTGCTTGTTCAAAGCTTTATGCCACTTACGTCTGATGGTAGACGGTATGCTTGGTATATCGAAATAAAACAAGCTCCTAAGGAATCCATCAGCAGATGCGCTTGACGTGACCAAATAAGGAGTCCACTGCTGACCATCAAAGAAGGCCGCGCTGACATTACCCAATGAACCAAGGTTGATGAGTCCTGTTGCCAACAGTGTGTTCTGTGTCGTGTCTTTCACAGGTAGTGAATACATTTTGGATATGACACTACCAGATCCTAAACCTTGATCAATAGGATTGAACTGCTGACCGTTCCAGACTCTGAGATAGGTCGAACCGTTCGTACTGTCCTTTCCAGAGATAAACGTGTGTTTTGTGACGTTGTCATAAGTCATGGCAACCGAGGGACCAGGCAGATTAGCTGTCGCAAATGGACCCCACACCTGCTTCTCAAAATCGTATTCGGCAATAGTAATCGGTGAGTTATTCAGAGTCATATTTCCCGTTACTACAAGTTTGCCATCGATATATTCGATATCTGTCACTTGTCCGGCTAGACCCGAACCTAGTGGCAACCACTGATGATTTCTTGTGTCTAATGCACAGACGGTAGAGCAACCGAGTTCACCGACCAGACTAAAGTGGCCGCCAACAATAATTGCATTTTGAGCAGATACAGGACGAACGACACTCACACTCGCATTCGAACCATCACTCGTCGTGATGTTTGGGGAAAGCATCAACGATCCGTTGGTGAGTCCAAAGGCGGCAAATGCCTTACCTGCTCCTCCTAAAGATTCACCGCCGACGTACAAGGTGTCTTGATGTGCCACCATGGAGTAAATGGTACCCTTCCAGTCTGACCCTTCTACTCCTCGCCAACTAGAGTTTTGGTACAAGGCAATGTTTTTTATATTGCCCGGAAGGGTGAACTGGCCACCGAGGATGATGGTGCTGTTGATGACGGCTCCGGCAGTGACAACCGGCTGCTGATCAAGAGGGTAAAATGGTAATTGCGACAAGACAGTAGCATTAAAAACAGATGATCCAAAGGACTGATATCTTTGTGCAGCATGGATGCTTCCAGAAAAGTAATATTTGTTGTCATACTCGAGTGTGCAGTAAACCGTTCCAGACAAGAATGGCATGTCGTAGTCCCAAGCTGCTTTTCCAATGTTCCACCATCCAACGCCAAAGGCACTTATACTCGAAATCTTTTCTATTTCTCCCGACACGAGTATATGACCGTTTATCAAGCTGACTTTGTGAGCAACACCTTGAATACCCTAAGCCATAAATGTCAATTAGTTTCGTGTGTAAATGAACACAAGTGTGCATTCTTACCCCTTCTAGCGGATTCCATGTTGCTTGATTCACATTATATCGTCCTACACTTGAAATTTGGGTCGCGTTGGATGAAGCGAGCGCACTAAAGTTTCCAGCAACAAAGATCTCGCCTGTCTGTGGGGCGATCGCGATTGATTCGATAGGTCCATTCGTGCCTCCACTCTTTAATGCCTTGAGTTTACCTGAATTGTATTGAACAATATTATTGTATACTCCATTAGATGAATCAGTTCCTTTGAAGCTGCCAACAATGTAAAGACTGTCCTGATATTCCTTTATGTCATTCACAATTGAGTTTGATGCAAGTTCTGTTGATAGAGGTCCCCACTGTAACTCTGCCGTTGTATTGTACTGAATAATATTTGATAGTGCGCCTCTGGACGGATTCTTCACAAATTGGAACGCATGGGCTATGATCGATCCAGTCTTTGTTTCATTATGAGCCGCGGTGATCTCAATGGTAGGTTGAAAATCCAAAGAAAGATTAAAGTAAGCAGAGGAAAGGAAGAGACCGTCCTGTGCGTTTGAACTAGCATCCACGTACTCTACTGTTGCGTTTTGACCAGGTGAAGTGTATATGTGAACATCTAAATTGACTCTATCATTACAGCTGGTGCCAGAACACTGAGGTAAATAGATGTAGACGTCGTAATTGCCTGATTCGGCTAAACCGGGATAAAAGATGATGGACGAGTCATTGGTTGCGTTAGAGGCGTAATAAGCAAGATCTCCGTCATTGATTCTCGTCCAAGAACCCTTGGTTTCAATTCTCTTCAGTGTGTTGTTACCGCAAGGAGTATCTTCTGCACTGGTGTCAATAGCATAAATGAAATTTTCTAAAGTTCAGGTGTAAGAAAAAATAAAGTAGATCTATAGAAGTTTCTTTTTTCTTTTTTTACCTGACTGAAATACAGAAACAGAAGCTAGACCACCACTTGATCCATACCAGGATTTGACATCAATGGCTATACCACTTGTCATCGTTGTGTTTAAAATACGAAAATCCTGATATTCTACACTGGCGTCATTAGAAAGGACACAGTTGGTTGTGCAGGTCTTTGTCGTATTTGAAGCAGGATCCAAATAAGCCATTTGAAAGTAAGTCGCATTGTCAATAGGTCGAACACTGTTTAAAGAGTTAGTCTCTTTTTCATTGTATATTGTATGAATATATATATATATATATATGTTACCCAAACTCCTTTGTTTGATGGTTTGTCAATCTTGAATTTGCAATTCGAACAAGAGAAGGATTGACGCTATAATAACCAAAGGTTGTTTGCCATGTTCCTGTCTGACCGTCTTTGAGCATCCATACATTTGAATTTGTCGAGGTCGCACAGACGATGGATGATGCTGTATCTGTAGTCGAAGCCGAATTACTAGCAGTTGCGCCCTAAAAAGAAAGAAAAAGATAAAGAAAGTGAGTATATACAAAACAGATGGAAGAAAACATGAGAAATTGTTTTTATTGTTATTTACAGTTTTTGGTAATGGGATGATTTGACTGGCTGGAGCATAAGATGTTTGACCATCCATGGTTGTATCAAATGAGCCTGCAAAGAGCATGGACTGTTTGTATCGAAGGATTGTATGCACAGGTCCGTTGACTCCTTTCCAAGGAACAGCCGCCCACTGTTTACCATTCCAAACAGCGATACTTCCACCAAACTGAGCGAGTGAAGCTGAGTAAGAGAGCTGATTGGTGTTAACAGGTGCTGTGAATGATCCGCCTACGAAGACTGACTTTGTTTCGGCGTCACAATAGACTGTACTGACAGGCCCATCCAATCCTTGTGCCAAGGTATCCAATTGACCTGTGTGGATATCCAATGCTGCGATATGGTTGGCATGGATACCGTTGATGGTACTAAAGTTACCGGCGATATAAATCGAGTTGTAGAGGATGCAGCTGTCATGAATGGTTCCATTAAGATTGGAGGATGCCAGTAGTTGAAAAAGAGTGTCATTTGAAAATGAGATGACGGATGAAGTAGATGATGGTATTTGTGTGAGTTGATTGGTGTCTGTGTAGAGTGAAATACCATTGTATGATCCTGATATGCCAAGTAAATCGAGATTAATATTTGGATGAGATACATACGAAGCAAGAGTCGTATGAAGGATTATCTCAAGGATGAGCAATAACCCAATCATGTTATAAACAAACTTTTTTATGATAAAAAAGGGGTGGAAGGGGTGTCTATGTACAAGAATAAAAGAAAGAAAGAGAAAAATAAACTTTGAAGAGAGGACAAAGTATTATATTTTTCTGTTGAATTATTAGAAAAGGAGAGTAAAGAAGAAAGAAAAAAAGGGGAGAAAGTTATTTTTATAAGAAAGAAAAAGAGGAGAAGGAAGGAAAGAGATAGAATAGAAGCTCACAGACAAAAAGTAATATGACACATGTTACATTGTTACTAAAAGTTACACAACACATATTAAACTGAGTTGGTTAGGTACGCGCCTAAAATACCTATTGATACTATTACTGCAGTAGAAAACTCCTGATCTACTAGAACGCTTTTAAAGAGTTGCATCTTGAGGGGACAATTAAGTTAATCTTCCACCTCTCCCTCCTTTAAAGTAAAAATAATATCCAGTTTAAAGAGACTGACATCTTTACTACCAAATATAGTATTTTCATTTATCCCATAACCACCGAACAAGATGGTTTAGTATAAGGTGCATATATTAACCATCATTTTTAAATGGAATGTAAAAAGGGTCTCTTGAGTGTGTGATTATCCAATTCAATACAAATTATAGACATAAGGACATATTAATGGACTATAACTGTAATATCATTTTACAACGCACTTCTTTATTTATAGTCTAAGGAATAGTTGAGATTATATAGTTCATCTGGGCTTATTAAATAGTATCAATTCATTTTCCTACATAGTACACAAGATTTAGTTCTTTATGACAAAGAAAAAGGTTAACTAATGATTCCTTGCAGTGTATCATTTAATATGCAAATATGTCGTCAAAAAATAATAGAGGTTTATACTATAGAATTGTCCTGATAAAGCTAAAATGTGTATTTATCAGTAACTGCAAATGCTATCAGAATGAGCTCGAGTCTTTTTTTTTTCTTTCTCTTTTTTCATCAATTCTCTCTATAATGAAGATTGGCTTAGTTGAACTATTGCTTCTTTTATTCTTTCCTTGTACATTCTGCGAAACAAAAGAGGCCATGCTCTTGTCACTCTTAGTTTTTGCTTACTTTCATGAAGCAATGAAGTTAATAAGAAGACAAAAGGACGAAAAGGCTCAAAGTAGAGCCAGTTTACAGGCACTACATAGGCAATCATCCCATATCGATCAACAGATGCAACTTAAACTGGATACAATTAGCCAGGAAATGGCTTGCATAAAAGAAACGATGAATGAACACATTGCTTATATGAACCATGTGGTTAACCAAGAGCGAGTCAATCAAGAAACAGCTCTTGCAAGAGAAATAGTCAGTCGAGATATCGTTCAAATAAAGCACATGCTGCATGAAGCAATGGTTAACCAAGAGTTAGACCATCAAAATATTGCTAGCATAAATGAATCCCTCAAGCATATAGTGGGAACAAGACTAGCTTGTGTACAAGATAAGATAAGTCATTTGGAAAAGTCAATCATACAAATACATGAACAGCAACAGGCAAAAGTTAAAGTAGAGGAGCCATTCAATGAACCCGAATCTCCTTCTCTATCAGCATCGCATTCTGTGATAATAAAAGAGCATCCAGATGATCCTCTGGACTCTTTACCACGACCACCTTCTATGGATTCTATTAAGTCTGATCCATTTGAAATAGTTGAGAAATAAACAATGTTTTATTATTTGCAAAGAAAAAAGTAATCACATAAGCAATGATGAATGAAAAAGAAGATTATAAAATACATGCTAATAAAGACACATCTCTCTCTCCCTCTAATCCAGTCCGTCGAGGGTCATTCGAAGACCCATGTTGATACAAACAGCCGCCACCAAAAAGATGGTTAATACGGCAGGACCATACTTGTCTGAGAAATCGCCATACTCATTTCTTTCGACACGATTGGCGCGTTCATGATATGTATAGAGTGCATAGATCATCACAGACATGGACACGATCGTAAAGATGATAGCTGACATACGACCTACCTTGTCAGAAAAATTGAGTAGACCGATGGCAAGACCACCGAGTAAGAGAGTAAACTTGAGCCAGTGAAGGAAAGTACGTTCGTTGGCAAAGAAAGTCTTGGCAGGAGGAGCTTTGGTTGGAATAGGGCGTGTACGACCGGTGGGAATAGATGGA
Source organism: Rhizopus sp. PT2906 (assembly GCA_025529335.1). NCBI lineage: Eukaryota > Fungi > Mucoromycota > Mucoromycetes > Mucorales > Rhizopodaceae > Rhizopus > Rhizopus sp. PT2906. The sequence goes on from JAMYHX010000481.1 coordinate 10,970, forward strand.
TTGTTCTTCTTTCTGAGAAAGATAGTCTTTGATTTATTAAACAATTTGCTGAGTCCAGCAGGTGATAGTTGCTTATTGCTGTCAGAGGATGCGTTGTTTCTTGGTATGAGTGGTGTTGATTCTGTTGCTTCAGTCATGGCTACTTGAATATGCTCATCTGTATGAACGTCATGATGATTTTCATTATCGCTGTTGGACGCAGATCCATTTCCATTAGCTTCTGGACGAGATAAACCAAAGACCTTGCTACGTGGCTTTCTGATGTCAACGTCCATCTGAGGTAACCAAAAGGGTAATACGTTGATTCTATCTTCTAGTAAGGTGGCACAACCATGAATAAACTTTGAGAATTTGGGAACAGATTCGACAAGATGAGAGTTGACAAGCTCAGTGACCCATTGAGGTGGTTCTTGTCCTACATGTGTCTGTAGCTTGACTTCGAGAATAGCATAAGGGAATCGACAGATGTCAGAATCGGGCAACTGTTTGAATGGATAATCTACGCCAATGTCCATACGACGCCAGTTGTTACCCGATCTCTGTCTACCATAGTTGTCTTCTCTGATTAAGGACAGTTCAGTATCCAAACTGATTCTGACACGAGCATCACCTGGTAATTGAAAGGCAGTACGGTTATAGAATGTACGCATCATGGGATGAAGTCTCTTGGTTAGGACAGTATATTGGACTTCTTGAGCCAATTGTTCTAATTCTTGAATTTCCTTTTCTGATTTACGTCCTTTCATCTTGTGGAATAGTTCATCAGTTGTATATTCACCCTTGAGGAAGGCATTCAAATACTTTTCTTTGATTGGAAAACGTGCTTTGACGGACTTTTCACCAGTCCAATCTTCATGATGTGTCTTTCGTTCCACAAAGATGGTATTCGAATCCATGCCACCATACCAACGCATACGAATGGCTTCAGCACCCTCTGTCTTTTCTAATCTTCCCATATAAAGATCAAAGTCATCATTATCAAAATAGACACTTGTAATTGCTGAATCTTGGGTTTGAAATTCCTTGTTGGGATTAAAGACCAAGACAGGTAAATGCTTTAAAATGATCAATTTGAGTTCAGTGATGTTATCAGGATGGACCCTGCATTTGATAAATTAGTCAATGGTAAAAACTTTTTTTTTTTTTTTACTTGCCAATATTTAGTCGTATTTCTCACAAAGGCTGCTTGTTTACCACCAGCAGCTGAATCGCCTCCTCTTTCTTTACCCCTTGTCCTCACTCGATCATAGAGTGAAGAGATACGAATGATTAATGCGTCATAATTTTCTTTATAAAATGGTTTCGCATTCAGTCTGACGCCAAACATAGGCTTTAATGGCCATCCTGTCACTTTCTATTGAATACTGAGAGTGAATAACTATACCACGTGCGTGAAATGATTGGCTTACATCATGCTTCTTTATAATCTTTAAAAAGCCAGTATAGTTTAATCTGGTAAACTTGGCCAAGTCATGGACATCAGCTATAATATGTCCTAACTCAATTTCTGATGCAGTGAATTCATCTTCTTCCGGGTTCTCCTTTTGACATAGTTCATCTACTTCTTTCGACTCGAGTTCGATATGTCGATTGATCTCTTCCAACTTGAGACGTTGAAAGCTATAGACCTTATCCAACTCTTTCTCGAGTAATTCTACAAATTTGCTTTCACTCTCTTCTGTCCATACTTCACCTACTGCTCCCTTTTTCAAGATGGTCTTTAGATCATCATATGCTATTGTGTATGTCAATACATATATCACATGACTTTGATGTTTATTTACCAATATAATGAAATGTCCACTCAGGATTCAATGAAGTTCTCAAAGTATGTCCAAACTTCATTCTAACAATATATATAAAAAAAAAAGAAGAAGAAAAAGAAATGCGTTTATTCAAACTCAATCAGAATTTGACCTGATTTAACTGTGTTTCCTGGTTGTACATGAATTTTTTTAACAACACCGGTCTGTGGCGTTCTTAGACTATTTTGCATCTTCATTGCTTCCACAATGACCATCTCGTTTCCTTCCTTTACTTGTTCACCTTCTTTAATGGATACAGATACAATCTTACCCGCCATAGGAGACGTCATCCTCTTGTTTTCTATTTTCGTCTTTTCTTTCTTTTCCATATATTTCAATGCCTTTTCTTGTTCTGGACTATAAATGTTGATCCTGTACTATGATACACATAATGTCATTATGATATATGTATTTGTACATATATAATATATATTACCTTGTTGCCTCTATATTGTATTCTGAATCCCATCCTTAGTTTATCCAAATATTGAATAACTACCTCTTGATGGTCAATGCACGAATGAGCCAATAGACTATCCAATGGCCACCTTAGGCTAAACTCAAATGATTGATTCTCTGACTTGAACACGAACAGATCATTTCCCTTGTGTTCAATGTCGACGCGTCTTTTATCTCTGTTGTTGTCTTCATCCTCTATTTCCACCCACATGGATTCTACTGTTTTCTTGTTTGGACCGCGCCAGTAACTCAACTCTTTCTTGAACCACATTGCGCTTATCAGAGCAGCAATGTGTTTGGTCGATGTTTTATCTAACCATTCTGGTCTGAACCCATTCGGATACTCCTCTGATAAGAAATGTGTTGTGATTTTCTTCCCGTCTTGAAATCTTGGATGAGAAAAGACACCTCTAAGCAGAGGAATGTTGTGTGTCACACCCTTAATGACGTACCCATCCAAGGCTTGAAGCATACGTTCGAGAGCCTCTTGTCTTGTCTTGCCATACGTTGCGAGTTTACATATCAGTGGATCATAGTCAAGATGCATCTCAGATCCTTCGATAAACCCAGAGTCACATCTCACTTGATCCATCTGAGGTTCTCGATAGGTAAGCAATCGTCCCACCGAGGGCAGATAGTTTGTTGGATCCTCAGCATAGACTCTTGATTCAAATGCCCAACCGGATAGTACGATATCGTCTTGCCGCAAATTCAGCGGATGGTTAGCAGCAGAATAAAGCATGTGCTCGACCAGATCCAACTGGGTCACATACTCTGTGATCGGATGTTCTACCTGCAATCGTGTGTTCATTTCGAGAAAATAAAAATTCTTGTCCATGTCCACCAAGAACTCAACCGTACCCGCTGAATTGTACCCAACATGTTTAGCAAGTGCCACTGCCTGTTCTCCCATTCGTCTTCGTGTCTCAGGATCAAGATGAATACTAGGTGATTCCTCAATCACCTTTTGATTTCTTCTTTGAATCGAACATTCTCGTTCTGGCAAGTAGATCACGTTGCCAAAGTTATCACCCAATACCTGTACTTCTATATGTCGCGGATGATCAATGTATTTCTCAATCAACATACGGTCATCGTCAAAGGATGACTTTGATTCTTGTTTAGCCAATTTGAAGCCATCTCTCAATTCATCTGGATTCCTGAAAGAGGTAGAAAAAGGTTCAACATTTCGAAATATATTCTCAAAAAAAAAGGGGGGGGATCTTACCATGCTATTCTCATGCCTTTACCACCTCCTCCAGCGCTTGCCTTGATCATCACCGGATACCCAATCATATCTGCCATTTTCATTGCTTCTTCTACATCCTTAATCTCTCCATCATAACCAGGTATGCAATTCACTCCACTTGCCTTGGCAATCAGCTTGCTCTGTATCTTATCCCCCATTGCCGCAATTGCAGATGCTTTTGGCCCCACAAAGACAATGCCACGTTCTTCTAGTTGCTTTACAAACGTTGGATTTTCGCTCAGGAAGCCATATCCTGGATGCACAGCCTCGGCACCTGTCTGCTCGATCGCACGAAGAACGGCAGGGATGGATAGATACGATTGGCCCACATGAACTGACTCATCTGCCATCTGAACGTGAAGTGCGTTGGCATCGAGATCTGTGTAAATAGCGACTGTCTTGATACCCATCTTTTTTGCTGTTTTGATAATACGACAGGCAATTTCTCCTCGGTTAGCAATCAGTAACTTTTGAAATGTCTTTAAAGATAAGGGTTAATATTGAAGTTCTTTTGTATCCTAAAATTAACTCGCTTTTTTTTGTTTATATACATTGACGTTTTACTTTTTTACAAGGTTTATTGACAACAGTACTGAATAGACATGACTGTTGTCTTGTATATTTTGATAATGGAGTTGTGTAAAGTCGCTTGTTCCGTACAATAACCAGATATTGTGGGATCTGTCTCTTGATCAAGATGGGTATTGATCGTTTCAGCACATTAACAAACATGGGAACTGTGTGAAAAAAAAACACACCTTTTTATTTTTCAGGGCATGAATTTATAATTCTGGGCTTTAAATTCTTTCCTTTCCCTTTTTTTCTCACTTGTTTTATTCAAATGTCTATGATAGATTACAAGAAAAGAAAAGATGCAAGACGTCCTAGGGTACTAGACAAGTATGAAATCATTGGTTTCATCAGCTCTGGTACTTATGGTCGAGTTTACAAGGCAAGATCAAGAAACAAGTAAAGTTAAATTAATAAAAAAAAAAAAAGAAAGAGAATTGCAATTGATCTATACTTTTTATTGGTTGCTATAGAGACGATCCTCGAGAATTTGCCATCAAGAAATTTAAACCGGATAGAGAAGGAGATACTCATCATTACGTCGGAATATCTCAGTCAGCATGTCGAGAAATTGCTGTAAGGCAACACATACACACTATATACATTCGACTCATTTTCATTAGTTATGTCGGGAACTAAAGCATGAGAATGTTGTGGCATTAGAAGAAGTGTTATTAGAAGATAAAGCGATATTTATGGTCTTTGAATATGCAGAACATGACTTTTTGGTTAGTTTGAAAAAAGAAAGAAAGATATGGACAATTGCCAACTCTATATTATAAATAGCAAATTATTCACCATCACCTGCATGCACAAAAGAAGCCTATTCCTGAAATAGTCGTCAAGTCGCTTCTATGGCAGCTTATTAACGGTGTAGCCTATCTTCATGCAAATTGGGTACTTCATAGAGATCTGAAGCCTGCCAACGGTAAGCATGTTACTATGAAACCAAACAAAAAAGAATTAACAATCATATAGTCCTGTTGACAAGCGACGGTGTCGTCAAGACGGCCGATTTGGGTTTGGCAAGATTATTTAATAAACCTTTAGCGCCTCTTTTTAATGGCGATAAGGTTGTGGTGACAATATGGTATCGTGCACCAGAACTGCTGTTTGGAGCAAGACATTATACAAAAGCAGTGGACATGTGGGCAGTAGGATGTATCTTTGGTGAATTGCTTGCTTTGAAGCCGATATTCAAAGGAGAAGAAGCCAAGATTGATAATAAAAAGAGTGTGCCATTTCAACGAAGTCAACTAACTAAAATAATTGAAGTCATGGGAACGCCAACAAGTAAGTTCCAAAAAGGAAAATAAGTTGGAGAGTTATACTTAGTTTTTATAGAGGAAAGATGGCCATCAATAGATCAATTGCCGGATTATCCACATCTGGCATCATTTCCTCAGTAAGCCCTTGGCAGTCTTTGTATGTTTTTCTTACTAACTTCTATTAGATGTCCTAATAACCTGAAGCAAGTATACCAAATGATGGTGTGCCCTAAAAGTGAATCAGCCTTCAACTTATTATCTGCCTTACTAGAATATGATCCAGCCAAACGAATCACTGCGGAGAAGGCGTTAAATCATCCTTATTTTCAAGAAGATCCAAAGCCAATCATGAAGTACGAAAAACCTGATTTTATAAACACATGTACTCATATTATCTTGGTAGTGTCCTAGCTCATCAAAATATAGAATATCCTTTACGCCGAATCACACACGAAGATAATGACATTAAATCGGCCAAAGCACCTGCCAAAGAGGACCTTCATGCGTCAAGACAAATGAAAAAGCCAAGACTGGCTTAAGAATATATTTATTATGTACATAAATACACATTTTCCATACCAATTTCTGGTAAATCCAGGATTCCACAATTACTTTTTTGATCATAATATGAACCTACTGAAGCCGTAATACGGAGCATCATGCGTTTCTTTAAGCTTGCACCTTGCATTAGGTCGTTCATAGCAGGCACGGCAACATTTTGATGACAGTGGAGGAGATACTTGACAATTCGTGCCTGTCGCTGACGAACCTCTTCACCATGCTCCCAAAGGTGCCTTGAGATAGACGTGTGTTGAAGGAGTAGAGCAATGAGTGAGTCACAGACCTGCTGGGCGGTCGGCCGAAGACGAGGATCTTTGGCAAGACATTGAGTGAAAATGGCCTGATATGACGCATCCACTGTCTTGAGCGGTTCCATCTTGTAAACTTCGGGACAGACAGCGACTGAGGTGGGAAAGATGACACCTGAGACAAGTTGCCAGAGAATGATACCTAGAGCATACACGTTCGATGCCTGATCAACTCTCATCTCGGGAGCAAAGTAAGGGTATCTGCCATAAAATGTCTTATCTAGCGGTTGTGTGTCGACGAGACTGAACTGAGTTCCTTTGATCAAGATATTTTTTGGTTGAAGATTAGGATGTACCTTATCAATCTTGTGTAAATCTCGGACGACCGAGGCTGTCATGAACGCAGTGCGATATATTTTGTGGAAACTCCATTGATCGACTTGGGGTATCAGTTGTTCTAGACTTGCATCTGCAGCAATTGAGACGAGTCCGATAAGGTAGTCTTTCTTGTATTTCGATGGAATTGCCGTGATACCAACAGCGTGTTTCAGACACTAGAAATAAACAAGTAAATAAATGCACAAAACGGGGAAACTATATTTACTTGTTGTGTTATGTCATTGACTGCTCGTATGGCCATGTTGATCTTACAGCATTTCCATGGCAATCGACAATGTGCCAAATAGACCTGTCCTCGGATACCCGATGGTAAGGCCTTGATTGATCGAAACCAGGTATATGGAAACCATAGCAAAGGCTGATCACACTGTTCGAGCACTTTTTGTAATTTTAATGGATCATTGAAATAATGATGCAATAGTTCATCGTATAGCGTGGCATATTGTTCATCTCTCGGTCGCCATCCTTTCATAAACATAGATCGATCTAGTCGTAGTACATCTGACCAGCAGATAGTGCTGTCATGTCCCTTCAATAACTCAGATGAATGCATCCACTAATAATAATCATTCTTACTTTATGTATAGGGTTCAAGAACTCGCTAGGATGTGTTCTTATGTAGTCCGAGACATCTATCATTGTATATGAGGAAAGGGAAGCTACACGCTTATATTCCCCTCTTTCTATCTTGATCTACCTGTTTGCTTTTGGATCATGTAAATGTCAAACATCTTGTGTGAGAAAAAAAAAAAAAAAGAAAAAAAAAAGAGCAAATAGACTTGATATTTATTGACATGGCATCACGCCACCCACACTCACACACTCACACTCACACACTCACATTCACATAAGCATAACATCATGCTCATAAAGACCACTGTTACATGGCAATATATTTCCTACCAACAAAAGAAAAAATAGATGTATACAATATACTTGTCTCTTGTTCTCTTTTTCTCTTTAGAATAATATTCATGTTGGATGACAACATAATATATGCTCACCCGTTTTTTTCTTTGATAGCATGAAATCATAAAGAAGAGTAAAGTAAGAAATAGACAAGTTAAAATGACGATAATCCTATAAGCAACCTCTGTCTCTTTCTCTTTTGTTTCGTTCGTTCTCTTTGTCTATGAAGAAGTGATAAAATCATAAACTCACATTGATTGGTTTAACTCAGAATTGGCTGATCGGTCATTCAATTTCCCTTTTTCAAAATGCTTTCCCTCTCCCTCTCTCTCTCTCTCTCTCTCTCTCCCCCACTATCCTCTTTTTTTTTTCTTCTTTTTTCTTCTTCTTATTATAAAATAACCATTTTTATCAATAGAAACATACACACACAAACTTTACATGTTGCAGTAATGTCAGTTACACTATCTTCCTTCACTCGTTCCGATCCTGTTTCGATACCCACATCTAATAATAAAAATACGGATAATGAGCAATCTTACAAGGACATGATTAAGCAATTAGCTGCACAGGCGCCTGAACCATATGGGGCTATTCCACCCCTAAAACGAAAGCAAAAGAAGAAAAGGCCCAAAGAGACAGCAATACGACGATTATCCTATGTTGAGAATTGGCTTGCAGTAGACAGTAAAGAAAGTATACCTGACGAAGAGGATTTGGTAAGCACACATATGATTTTTTTTTTTGTATCTGTTTCTAATCTTTTATAGAAACCATCCTCTCCCTTTCGTAATTTCCTCTCAACTGATTTCCTGGTGTTACCTTTACATATGCCACCACCTTCATTAAGTGCACAAAATGAAGAACTTCCTATATATGATAGTAGACCATCATCAGAGATAGATCTTCTTCATATGGAAGAAGTAGAAGAAGAGGACGATGAAGATGAAGAAGAGGACGATGAGATCGAGTATGATATACCAGATGAACAACAACGGCCTAAAACGTTGACAAAACAAAGATCCATCCCGTCATTTTCCAAATCGGTCAGACCGTCTACATCGACAACCAAATCCTATGCCATGTCATCATCCCCACCACATCAAGAAGAATCCAGCAGTTGGATAGAAACACTGCGTCGATCACTCGTCCTGTCTACCTCCCCTCGCCAGACCAAACAGTTGATTCCGATGCCACTTCCACCACCTAAACCCCGTATGCGTAAGAGAAGATCAGAAGCAACGACACAACCTAGGTTTAATCCAGAGACGAATACATACACAAGAGATACCCGATCAAATCCTGATCATTTAAGAATGATCTCAGCAGAATTAAATATGATGAGAGCTAGGAAGCTATCAAGTCCTTTGAAGCCCAGAGGATTTTTACCGAGACGTACGGATGTGTTTATACGTGGTGAGAACAGACGAAAGTCTTTATTATGTAATGAAGTAACCTGAATTCTCTTTTATACTATCTTTTGTTTATTGTAAATAATTATCCCCTCCCCCTTTTTCCCTCTCTTTCCCTTCTCGTTCCTCTTTGCATATATTAAAATTCTCATATATATATATATATATATATATATTATATCTTTTCCTGCTTCTTTATTATTTCATAAAGGATGCTTTTCTGTGTGTGGACAGAGCTGATGTAGGGCAAAAGAGAAGGGAACGGGGAGTAAATAAACGGACTTAACAATTAAAAGAGTAACAGTAAGGGCAAACATTTACTTTACACAAGTGTAACAATCACTCTACTACATAGCATTGACAGTGCCAGATGGACGATTTTGCTTATTTCATTTGTCGAATGAATATAAACATTTCGTTTTTACGCTAACCTTACTTTGGATAGGGTTGTCTTTTAAACATTGAATGTCAAAGACACACGCATTGAAAATCTCTGTTCTAGGCCATTGTTCTATTTTCATCAAAGACGTTTGTCATTGATAAAGAACTTTCATCCTATGCCTCAGTTACATGTGCTTCGTCAAGGTGGTCCACTCTCACCGTTACTGTTTAGCTTGGCCTTTGAACCGCTTCTTTGTACAATCTTGGCTAATAACCAGCTTCGAAGTGTGTCCTTACACTCAGTTCCAGTCCCACGTAATAACAAACCATGACTCTGCTTGCCCCCCTCCCCTGGATCCATCTTCGTCTGAGGACAATATACCCATCTCTATCAAACGTCAAAGTCATGTTGATGACCTGGAGGTGTTTCTCCCCCATCTGCCTGAACGGGCCATACCTTCTCGATCTTCTCTCGCTCTATGATTGTGCATTCAACGCCAAGGTCAATCTTAATAAAAATGTCATCATGTCTCTCTCTGGAAGAAGCTATCCTGAATGGATCTTTATTGCCCAATGCCGCCTTGGGTTACCCGCTCTATTCTTCTCGACACCAGCTGGATGCCCATGTGGCCACTGTCGAATCGAATATAATTCGGCATGTTCATCTGTCAAAAGATCGACTTCTGACCATACAAGACACATGTCTAGTGGCCAACTCTTTGTTACTTTGCCAACTGTGGCATCCCCTATGTGTCATTTCTGTACCTGGACAATGGCTTAATGACATTCAAACTGCCGTTCGTAAGTTTCTGCTGCCTTTTTGGCCAACGCCGTTCTGGTTTACACTGTGCCAACTTGGCAGAAAAGAGATTAACGCATTCTTGAATATACATTTGAATACACACTAGAAAAATTATGAATTGAAAAAATAAGCAAGAAAATATAAAGGACTAGCTTATTGACTTCCTTGTGTCTATCATTAATTGCTGAAATAATCTCTTACCATAAAAGATAAAGTCTAGAACGATAAAATAAGCGTTGGTTTCTTTGTTGAAAGAACAAAATGTTGTTTATTGATATTTTTTGGAATATTTTTTTGGTTAAGTCTCTTGATCTTTGAAAAGAACCCGCTCTTTCCAATATCTAGCACTGTTTGTTTCAGCTTTCTCGTTGTTTTGCTATCGTCTTTGAAGAAGTCAGCATCTTCCTTATTTTCAAGCCCTGACAACGTGCTGAAGATCACTGTATGACCACCCTTATTGTTGATCAAAGACATCAACTCAGAAAAAGTATCGTAACCATCAGCTGACAACTTCAGCTTTCTCTTTAACTTTTCGTCGTTCTTGACCTTGTTCAGCAGATCACTAATTTTGCTTCTGTCTCTTTCTTGATAGACGAATGTTCTTAAGAGGAGCGATGCACACTCCAACAAGCTATCGTTGGAAACAATTGGGTGATCCCTCACCCTTAAAGGATTGATTGGAAACAATCCATTTTCATGAAATCTCGTGCTATGGAAAGACCATAGTCTTTTAGCATCTTTTTTGTAGTACTGCTTCAAAAGACGCTCGGACGTTTTGGTGGAGGGAAAAGTGGTAAGTGAGTATACTTCTGAGGAACGACTAGAAGAGATTTTCATTGTGTACGGGGACAGAAGAATAGACGAACCAATAAATGGCTCCATGCGCCCTTCTTTGTCTTCAACAAATCCACCGGCGACCAAGAGCTCAAATTTTGGGTTTTGCTATTTACACAGCAAACAGCATTATGTACAATCTTTTATACAGTATATTTATTATATTTACCTTATAAACAACCCAAATTGCAAAGTATTATTTGAAGAAAAAGAAAGACAAAAAAGACTGACCACAAAATGCGCTATTCTTATAGACGCGTCATGTTCCAATCTCATTGGCCATGATGGAATCATACAACAGCGTTTGTCTTTCTAAATGAATGTTTGTTGGTAACTCTTCTACTTGATTGTTTCTTAATTCAACTTCTCTATAAAGCTGTTCAACTTGAAGCTTCCACGAACTGGTAACTTCATCAGGTCTTAGATTCTCTACAACTTCTTTCAGCATATTCAATTTTTACACCATGTCTTCTTGCTCTCTTTGCAGTTCATGTCCAAGTTCAGATTGCAGACCTTCAATAGTTGATACTTCAGTATAAGCTGAGCCTTTAAAATGGAAAGCGTTAAAGTTTTCTTTTTCACGAGCATTTGTATTTCTCAACTCTCCAAACATCATATTCAGTACAATGTCCCAGAAGGAATATATGCTTGCAAGCCCTGTTTCAGTATCGAAAGTCTGAACAACTACAAGAACTGTATCATTTTCAACATGAACTTCGTAAGTTTCGTCTGAATTGTTGAATGACTGAACATTGTAAAAGCTAGCTCTTTCCACCTCAGAAATCATGTCCATTGCCACATGGACGCTGACTTCTTCAGCTTCAAGCCCCCTTTTTCTTGCTTCTCTTGTTTCGGGCCCCATTCTTCCAACATTCATTCTTATACGATTTATGTTGCTCAGAAAGTCTTCTTCAGCATCATTGACCAGGATATACACCAGTCTGTCAACTCTTCCATTTCTTCTTCTTTGCAAATAACTAGCCTTGAGCTGGTTGTGCTAACTTTTAACGTAGTTATTTGTTTCCATGTTGGTATATCTGTCTGGCTGATAGGCTCTTGTCCATTTAATGAATCTGTCGTTATCTAAATAGTTGTTCTTGAAATAGAACATGAATGCTGGGTATATACTAAACTCTTGAATGAATTGGCTGAGCTTTCTGGTATATTCAGCTCTGCTGTTCTCCTACATCATCCCCCTTCTATTGTGAGATAACTGTCTGATGCGCTCTTTTGCTATCTAAAAGACTTTTAAGCACAGGTTTGGCTCGTACTTGCTGTGATATTGCTCTTAGTACATTAAAAAGATACCATTGAATGTTGACAGATGGAAATATACTGCGAATCGCATTTCCTTCCACGTCGCTCATGTCAATCGTAATCTTTTCAGAACATAGACTGGCAGAGTGTTTTAAATGGTAGAGACAGTGACTTACAGGCAAGAAAAATCTATCAGTAATGAAGAGGAATGTAACAGGACAGCCAGTTCCAGTTTCTGCATGCCTGATCACCAAAGTATACAACAGACCATCTGCAGTCGTATTATGCGTTGCATCCAAAGAAAGATCCTGCGTTTCGGCTAAAAGGGATGCTTGCCAAGTTGAGCAGAATCCAAAGGTGAATAAACTGTCGTAGTCATTGTCGGTGAATACGTTGTAATTCTTTGTTTCCAAGTGGTTCAACCAGAGTTTGACAGATGCTTTCTGATCGGCATGCCTTTTGTAAGCTCTTTCAAATACTTTTCTGAAGATGTTGTACACATCTTCACTATGAATAAGTTACCCCTGTGTGAAATGCTTGTTGAAGCTTCACTGTGAGAACGAAATGCTCTACGCATAGCAAAACGTACGCTTCTTGTATTGTATCCTTCTTGCAGTCGCTGAAGGATGACTTCTTTGACATCTGCAGACAGAGGAAGGCACTGAAGATCCCCTGAAGAACCAAGTACATGACAGTGATACCATCCACCGTGATAACCACTTCCTCAGAGTTGCTGGAATAGCAAATTGCTATCAAACGAGCCTTGCATCCAATCTTCTTCCTTTTTTTTTCGCAAGGTTCTTTAAACGACCATAGCATGTCGCTTGCTTCCAGCACGATGGCATTCATACAGACTTCTCCAAAGGTAGTCTGCACGTGGTCTGCCTCTAGCTCCATTCAAATCTTGATCCATGATGTCATTTCTAGTTGTCTTCCCAATGACCCACTTGACACCATACTTAACAACATGGCTCTCAATAACCTTCTTGTACTGTGCGATATCCGTAACTTGAAGTTCAGGTATAAGACAGAAATAGAGAGAGTAGTAGATCTATAAAATAAGAAGCAATGTTATGTTTATTGTATTAATATTTGTTTTAAAGGAGCAAGATGTCGGTGACTAACAACTTAGATTATTGAGAAGAAATGATATAGTTCGAAAAAGGAACATATTACAGTATTTCCACATCAACTTCGATCAAAGTGGTAACTGAATTCGACCAAATGAACTTGCTTATTTCGTCCATTTGTGTACCTTTGTATTTCGACTAAAAATAAAAATAAGTTCGACCAAGCTGCAATGAATTTTCAACTGCATGGTCGAATTAAAGAAGCTCTTATTTATTTAAACAACGCTCAAAGAAGGATTCGGAATGCCTAATCCAACCCTGACAGTCCTCAGGAGTCACTTTCCCTGCGGCCTCTCTTATTCTGGCTACTAAGTTGTCGCAATCTGTCATTGGAGATCTGCGAACAAGTGTTTTTACCTTGGTCCAAAACTCTTCTATTGGATTTAAGAAAGGGGAGTGGGGTGGAAGGTATATTATCCTATATCCTCTCTTGTTGACCTCCTCTGTGATCTTTTCAGGCTTATGGATAGGTGCATTATCCATGACTAAATTGCAAAGGGCTAATGCTACGGGTGCTATCTGCGATGTCATTTTACAACTTCACACTATCAGAATCTCTATCTAACCAAAGGCTGTTCCAGTGGAATATCCCTCGATGTAAAATACGCGTGAATGATTTTGGTTTTTTGATGTTGAATACGAATTTATAAAGCTTCCATCTTGGATTGTTTCTTTTCAAAAAGAAAAAGAGATGAAATGTTGTTGTTGCTTTATTTTAATTTTATTTTGTCAGTTCGAACAGAATATGGAAACATATCTGTGCTTGAGTAAGTTTACTGCGGCAAAGCATTATGAAAAGTTACATTAACAACATCAAAGATAATGACTAAAGGTAGCTTAATTCCAGCAAGCCTACACCTATTCTGTAGAGATGAAGTGTCTGCATTTTTGAAACGATCGTAGATGTTTTCTTACACCATAAGGGCTTTGACGACTGCGCCTACGGTTCTAATGACCCTTATGCGCAACCAGTAGCAAAATTGAAGGAGAAATGGGAAAAACCTACCATGAGGTTTCGATTTTCTTTGATCGACTTGAGCTTTTGCAGGGAGCGATGTTATTGATGCGGTGTCTATTTAATAAAGTGCAATTATTCATAATGAAATCTTTTCTTCTATTGTTTAGATTTGGCTTTCAGTTGCTTTATTTCCTTGCTTTATTATGTGATAGATTAATATATTCTTTCCTTCAGTGCATCTTTGCAGACAAAAGAAAGGGAAGTCTTTCTTTGCGATATACATCTTTGATATGAAACAAATGGTGCAACGTGCAAGAAATGTAAAAATAATTGTGTTACGAGAACTCCAATATATGGAGTGTTGAACACATCGCAAGTAGTGATCTTGTTTGTTATCAGCCTTTTCTTTATTTATTTGAATTTGACAACATATTACTATATCATATAAATGAAATAAAAATTTTATTCTTTATCTTCTTGAGTGAAATCAGAGTAAACAAGGCAATAGACAAAATAATCAACACTTCATGTATATCCAAAATTGACAATTGTAGAAAGAGAAAGAAATAGTTTATACCCAGCTACTATGCTTTTCAGAATTTGAATGCAGCTTTGTATTGCCATTGTCTCACGTGATATCATGCTTATGTACATTTCGTGCATTTTTCATGATCGAACTCCTAAAAAAGAAAATACACTCTTTCCAGAAAGTAAATTCGCCCAATGGCGAGAACAAAATTCAGGTTGTACGAGAAATCAATTCGCTCAGGTGGAAAATCAATTCACCTAAAAGCAAGAACAAAATTCGTGTCGTACGAAATGCAAACTCGTCTTTGCTGGCAAATCAGATGTTCTGCTGCCAAGAATGTTCTCTGTAGTGCAATAAGTTTTGGCATCTTTGGATATATATAAGAGCATACCAAATGCTCGTCTCCCGTTTTGTTTCTTTTTCACAATTACACTAGAAACCATAGGTAATGAACATTCAATTCTTGTTTGAAAATGGAAAAGGTTCTGTCGTCGACGAATATGGCAGACCTGAACCAATGGATTATATTGTTGATGAGGAGCAGTTTCATCTTGAAACATTGAGCTCTCATACGCAATATTTAGCTCGACTGCCTCTGGAGCGCGAGAAAGAGAGGCAAAGCCTAATCGTGATGTTAAAATGAAGGAAACATCAGTGAAGCGAAATTATACACGCTATTCTGACCAGGACAAAGTGAGGTTCTTCAAGCTGTTGTTTGAGAGGTGTTTGAGTGCAGCTGCTGCCGCAAATCAGCTTGGGATTCATGTTCGTACAGCACAAAAATGGGCTGCGCAGTATGAGAAGGATCCTGACAGTATCTTTCAGAAACGGAGAAAGACCGGTCGTCCGCGTATTCTCCATGAGGAACACAAAAGCGTTATTCTCGAGTGCATTGATGAGAATCCTTCCGTCGTCCTAGACGAAGTAATAAAGAAGTTAAAGCAAATATTTACAGAATTAAAAGTATCTAAAAGTACTTTGTTTGATTTTGTAAAAGAACATTGCAATTTGTCTCTCAAAAAAGCTAGGCTTCAGCCCATAGACCGGAATAGCGAAGAAAAGATTCAAGAGCGCTTGGATTGGATTCATAAATGGGAAAAAACAGATATAGGTTTTACGAGAAACTGTGTCTTTCTTGACGAATCTGCTTTCCATATTAATTTGAAACGTAGTATGGCATGGTCAAGGAAAGGTACACCGGCAGTGGTCACAGTTCCCAAAACACGAGCAACAACAACAACCATTTTAGACGCAATTTCTGCTGAGGGTCTAATCAAATGCAGCCTTAGACTTCCTCAGCCTCCATCCGATAAAAAGAGAAAGAGGGGAGATGGCGTTGGGCATACGAGCAAAGGAACAATTACTGGACACTATGTCAGTTTTCTGAAAGCCACAGTGGATGAAATGGACCAGTATCCGCACATGAAAGGTCACTATCTCGTGACGGATAATGCTCCTATCCATACATCAGAAGACATAGCCAAATACATAAAATCTCATGGCTACCGCTGCGCTTACTTGCCTTCATATTCTCCTGAACTCAATCCAATTGAGCAATTCTGGTCAGTGGTCAAAAGTAAAGTGAAACGCAACAAATTTCTCGAGAAGGAAACGTTGATGACCCGGATCAGTGAAGCTTCTAATAGCTTGAAACTAAGTGATTTTAAAGGGATCGTTAGGCATTCTCATAAATGCTTGGACAAGTGTCGTAATAGGCAAG
This sequence comes from Rhizopus sp. PT2906, assembly GCA_025529335.1. Taxonomy (NCBI): domain Eukaryota; kingdom Fungi; phylum Mucoromycota; class Mucoromycetes; order Mucorales; family Rhizopodaceae; genus Rhizopus; species Rhizopus sp. PT2906. The sequence continues at coordinate 27,461 of JAMYHX010000481.1, forward strand.
CGCTCTAAAGAAGCTTTCATTCTACGGAAACATGAACATTTGTGACAGAAAACAAAACAAAAAAAAGCTTACTTTTGAGAGTAGATGGATCCAAAAAAAAAAAGATATGACGGTGGATGATTCTTGCAGGACAGGAACAATGGAGTAGACACCAGTATAATACCATGCTCTTGATCGCAGCTGAACCAAATACGTCATTTTATTATTTTTTTGTTGGTGTAAAGAGAATAACTTAGGCATGCTTTAAAACAACGCGAACAAAAAAAATTTCGACAAATTTTATAATCAAGTGAACAAGTACATCTGTGTATGCGTAATGCATGTTGTGTCAATATAGGTGTCAGCGCGTTTCAAACCATGGCCTTTGATGCATGCGAAGTTGTTAAAGTGCTTCGATACATTATGTTTAGTGAGCTGTCTTCCTTGTTATCCAACGACAGCATTGCCAATAAACCTATGGAAATCACACAAATACGTTAGTATGTCGATATAAAAAACCTCTGCAAGAGAACTCAAACCAAGGAACATAGAGGGATAAGAGCTCTATGCTGCAGTTGGTTGGTATCTGGGACGGTCATCCGAAGATTACAGCCCGCAAGCATCTCTTGCGCAATCAGGAACCCAAACCAAGGAACATAGTGGGATGAAAGCCCTATGCTGCAGTTGGTTGGTATCAAGGGCTGTCATCTGAAGACTACAGGCCGCTTGCATCTTAATTGCTGAGGTAAAGAAGAGAAAGAGAAATGACAGCAACAGCCAGCAAAAATATCATAAGCAACGTTGCCCATGCCGGACAAGTCCGGCAGCACAAATTTTTAGTCACGCACGCATCCAAGTCATAGGCTTTCTTTTGCCAAGCATGTCGACTATTGCACATAGCAAACGGCCTCGAAGAATACCCAGTGATGCGCTTTGGTGTTTAAACAATGTCGAAACACTAGATTTAAAAAAGTTTTGCCTTCATTTTGCGCTCACAAATCGACAATCGTGCACAAGAAGATACAAGGCTATTTTGGAAAAGTACATCAACAATACTTCAACCAAGAAAGCTTTGCTTGCTGAGCTGCACCAATGGCAAACCTCGATTGACTCCACAGCGTTTTAGGCAGAGCGCGCAAGAATGGCCACCATCGTTGAATCTCGTGCGTCATGCTCAGCATTCGTTGACCAGCTAATCAAGGAGGAAACCCCAGCGGTCATCGACGGCAATGGCAGCAGCAACAGCAGCAAACCGATCCTTGCACGCACGTTGAACACTCTTGATACACAGCACGTCTTGAATGAAATGTCTGACATCAGCGATATCAGCAGCGAGACTGACAATGATACTGTAACCTTGGCAGCTATCGACCCATGGATCGTCGATGGCATCAATGTAACGAGACTTTTTTATCAATATCGGAGTAAGGTGCGCGCTATGGATGAGCTTTATGTGATGGAAACACATCTTCAGGAGGTGCTTGCTGCTGCCGATATTTTATTCCTGGCGCCAGACGACCACAGCAGGCACATGATCGATATTTTTGGGCTTTCCTCTTTGTCAGCAATTTGTGATCACATTTTGGCCGATCTCATGCCTGCGGACGCTGTGGATTGTAAGCTCAAGGACGACGAGTTTATGGAGGTGATTCATATTATTAATGCACTCGACGACAAGACAAAGTCGATCCGTGAGGCCAAACGGGATTTGCTTATGTTGTCATCAAGTATGAATGGCACTAAGGCCAATGTCATGGAGGGTATTGCCAATCTGTAAGTACGATTCTTTTATTATTCTTTGCATTTATTTACACGCCATCCTAGGCTCACCAAGCTACCTCGCCATGAGATCTATAACCAGGACAAGATCGGTGAAGTTGAACTGCAAGCCACTTACTATGATCCCTTCCTGTCGGAAATCGTAGCTGACCAAGAGAAAAACGTTGCTTTGCGCTGGGCGAATAAGTCTCTGGACGATGAATCTGATATTCGACCCGACGCCATTATTTCCACTCTCGTCCTGCATGACCTTGGCCATCCAGTTGGTTTCGGTGAAGTGAAGCCCGGCAATAGCTCCACCGTCAAATGTGCTGTGAATCTTGATGTGTTTCGGCTTGGCATCGTCTCCAAGAGGGCGATCGACAAATGGGGTTTGCGTGCTTGTTTGGCTTTCATGATCAACGGGTTTGTTATCTCTTTCTTCATTATCACCAAGCGCCATGATAGCTTTTATACCATGATCGAAATTGGCTCTATGACCGTTGCCTCGTCATTGACAACCCTGCATAGCTTTGCTACGATGCGCAACTTGAACCTGCTTGCTGCCATCAGCAATTCTTTCTGGGTCAACTGCAACATGAGCCCTTCATCTGCCAACATAAATCCTGACGGTCCTAACGTGGTGCCCATATCAGAGTATCTGAAGCAAATGAGCAAATCCTCCAAAAAATCGCGCGGCCAATCGTCCCGTTACTAATGCAGCTACCTTCTTAACCATACCCTCTCCTTGAACACATCTCTGTCCTTTCTCTCGTCTCTCTCCTCTCACATATTAAATAAGATGTACATTTCAGACATCTCTATCTGCAAGGTATTAGCATTAATCGCCAACCCATACATTACATCGATATCAGTGTTTCTACGCATGTTTAATATCCTTGTCGATCCATATCATATTCCATGTACCTTAGTCTGCGAGGATTTATTCACCCACCCATTTCCGTGGTTCCAAAAATCAATAAGCTTTTTTTTTTGTTTTGTTTTCTGTCACAAATGTTCATGTTTCCGTAGAATGAAAGCTTCTTTAGAGCGCTTGCCTATTACGACACTTGTCCAAGCATTTATGAGAATGCCTAACGATCCCTTTAAAATCACTTAGTTTCAAGCTATTAGAAGCTTCACTGATCCGGGTCATCAACGTTTCCTTCTCGAGAAATTTGTTGCGTTTCACTTTACTTTTGACCACTGACCAGAATTGCTCAATTGGATTGAGTTCAGGAGAATATGAAGGCAAGTAAGCGCAGCGGTAGCCATGAGATTTTATGTATTTGGCTATGTCTTCTGATGTATGGATAGGAGCATTATCCGTCACGAGATAGTGACCTTTCATGTGCGGATACTGGTCCATTTCATCCACTGTGGCTTTCAGAAAACTGACATAGTGTCCAGTAATTGTTCCTTTGCTCGTATGCCCAACGCCATCTCCCCTCTTTCTCTTTTTATCGGATGGAGGCTGAGGAAGTCTAAGGCTGCATTTGATTAGACCCTCAGCAGAAATTGCGTCTAAAATGGTTGTTGTTGTTGCTCGTGTTTTGGGAACTGTGACCACTGCCGGTGTACCTTTCCTTGACCATGCCATACTACGTTTCAAATTAATATGGAAAGCAGATTCGTCAAGAAAGACACAGTTTCTCGTAAAACCTATATCTGTTTTTTCCCATTTATGAATCCAATCCAAGCGCTCTTGAATCTTTTCTTCGCTATTCCGGTCTATGGGCTGAAGCCTAGCTTTTTTGAGAGACAAATTGCAATGTTCTTTTACAAAATCAAACAAAGTACTTTTAGATACTTTTAATTCTGTAAATATTTGCTTTAACTTCTTTATTACTTCGTCTAGGACGACGGAAGGATTCTCATCAATGCACTCGAGAATAACGCTTTTGTGTTCCTCATGGAGAATACGCGGACGACCGGTCTTTCTCCGTTTCTGAAAGATACTGTCAGGATCCTTCTCATACTGCGCAGCCCATTTTTGTGCTGTACGAACATGAATCCCAAGCTGATTTGCGGCAGCAGCTGCACTCAAACACCTCTCAAACAACAGCTTGAAGAACCTCACTTTGTCCTGGTCAGAATAGCGTGTATAATTTCGCTTCACTGATGTTTCCTTCATTTTAACATCACGATTAGGCTTTGCCTCTCTTTCTCGCGCTCCAGAGGCAGTCGAGCTAAATATTGCGTATGAGAGCTCAATGTTTCAAGATGAAACTGCTCCTCATCAACAATATAATCCATTGGTTCAGGTCTGCCATATTCGTCGACGACAGAACCTTTTCCATTTTCAAACAAGAATTGAATGTTCATTACCTATGGTTTCTAGTGTAATTGTGAAAAAGAAACAAAACGGGAGACGAGCATTTGGTATGCTCTTATATATATCCAAAGATGCCAAAACTTATTGCACTACAGAGAACATTCTTGGCAGCAGAACATCTGATTTGCCAGCAAAGACGAGTTTGCATTTCGTACGACACGAATTTTGTTCTTGCTTTTAGGTGAATTGATTTTCCACCTGAGCGAATTGATTTCTCGTACAACCTGAATTTTGTTCTCGCCATTGGGCGAATTTACTTTCTGGAAAGAGTGTATAGCCAATAAATCACAGCAAAGCTCAATTAAGCTCAGACACTGCTAAGCAGAGCAAAGATCACGATGATTGCTTCCAATGAGGCTGCGCATCTAATAGAAAGGGATATTGAATGTACGGCCACAGGCCCCTTTTGGCTCGGGTATTTTTAATACTTCATTTGGACACGCAATGAACCTGATGAGGTCTATCAACATATGGTCAATATCATATTATACATGATGCAGTACTCTTTCTCTCTTACTTTTTCTGTTAATAAAGACTTTAGAGAAAGTAGCACATGCGCTACTCAAGCCTGTGCTTTAGTTTATCCTCGTAAAATAGGAAATCTAATGCACCATTGATTGAAAGAGGCCAATAAACTAAAGAATATCTATTTTTGGAAATATAAAATCCTTTTATAAATTCAAAACACGTTTTTTGAATAGTTGCTGGGAAAAGTAGATCCAAGAGAAGCATGTCATTTTCTTAATTTGATCCGCCAACAAGGAACTCCGATATGCAAACAAAGAAAAGAGAGGAAAGTGGCAAAATACATTTCACCCCTTGATGACTGACCCTCACTTGGGAAAGATCTTTATTCACTGCGGTGATACATCCCTTTGCCTCCTCCCTTGTATTTTTCGTTACTATGTTTAGATCCAAGACATAAAAGATGTGACACTAAATTTTTACTGAAGTTCAATATAGTTCATGAACATAAATGGATGCTAGGAGCTATGTAAGGTTAAAGTGTATAGATCGATGATGTCTGTAAAAGATGCCGAATACAGAAACAAATAAGGAAGAAAAGAGCGAGTGAGAAGGTACAAA
>JAMYHX010000482.1:0-32615 GCA_025529335.1 Rhizopus sp. PT2906
GTGTTTGTGCCGCTAAGCGGTGTTCATGCAATGCATGGTGTCCTCGAGAGATGTTTCAACGCTGGCCTAAAAATTCCTCAACAAGTATATACTGAGGAGTATAGCTTTGAAGAGAAAAGGGTATTTCTATTCTGTAATATCCAGTTGTGTGCTTTACTAACAGTAACTGCTATACAGCATATTCCGACATTGATGGGACCAACAAGCTTTGAGGGCCACTATGGAGATGTTGTTTGGAAAAACAGCTTGTGGGAGACACTGTTCAACTTGGACCACATACAGAAGAAGAGAGGTAGCGCCAGCCAAGGTATGTTTATACTGTTGCTTTAATAGTAACTTATTCATCATTCTTAATTATAAATCTATTAAAGGAAGTCAACCATATGCCAGGCTGGAGTGCGGATGGAAAACCGATGGACACATGGTGATTATCCTGTTCATAAAGAAAGCCATCGGTAATGAAAACACCTTTTTATACACTTCAAATATTGATAATGTTTCAAACAGAGCAAATTCCGCAAGATGATAGTGAAATGAACTTCATGAAAAGAAGAGTTAATTTAGCTAACTGGAGCAAAGGGCTGTATTCCCTGAAAAAAGAGCCCACGGGCATAACACTGGACGACCGAATAATCGGCCTGGATCCAGGTATGAACATTATTTTGAAAATGTTAAGTAATACTTACAATATACATAGGCCTTAGAGACATATTTGTTTCAACGGATTGCTCAGCTGCTGAAATTGTAGACAAGAAAGCAATTAAAGAAAACACTACAAAGTTTAGCAATGCGGAATACAAGTAAGTATACGCTAGTTTATGTAATCTTCTGTTTAATGCAAAAAAACCTTTTACTGACGATTCGTTAGGATGCGCTCGGGGTTTGAGTGGGCGAGGAAGGTAGAATTGAAAAACAGAGAGGCAGCTGGTATACAACAGGTATACAGTGAGATTCCTGTAGTGGACTCTGTCAATAGTAGTGAACTGCTGAAGTACTTGAGGGTGATCAGTAGAAACCGAAAAAAGTAAGTAGTTGAATGATCTTGTTTGTCATACTTATCGTTTTGTATCCTGTAGAATTTTTGATTTTATGAAAGGTTATCGTCATCGTGAGACGAAGGCATATCTTGTTCAAAACAGACAAGTTGCAGATAACCACATGTGTGATCTCGTGTTGGGTCAAACTGCCGCTGGTGCTCCTTATACCCTTGCCCACAGAACAAGTTCAAAGAAACGAAAAAAAAAAAAACAAAGAAAACATACAAAAAGGCAAGCGGAATAGTTGCAAAAGAAGCAAAGCGAACAGTAATCGCTTATGGCGATGCAAACTTGGCTGGAACCAAAGCAGGGTATACTCCTATCCCTGTGAAGGTAGAGTAGTATAGCAACTTTATCACTTTATTGAATAGGCTAATGTTCATTTTATATACAGAGTTCAAAGGGTTTTGGCCCAGAGGGCATTGGTAATTCCCGTTGATGAGTTCAGGACAAGTGTGACCTGTTCCAAATGCCACCGACGTCTCGAGAACAAATATGAAAGACAAAAGCTTGTTTGTAATCATAAGTAAGCAGATCATTGTATTTGTAACATTAAATAACTTTAACTTTTTCCTGTTCAAAAGGAAAAAGAAAGTTCGACTGAAAGAGGAGAAAAATGCTACTCTACGATGCTTGGACGATAACAAGAAGGTCGTTTGTCGAACATCGGAGTGCTCACAAAGAGAACCCAACAGTAAGCAAAATTACGCATGAAGTCATATACTAGGGCTATTACTGAACTTTATCTGAAGGCTATCCTCCGGTCATTTATCAGTTGAAGCATTGTCAATTGTGTCCAGCTGCAAATGACCGTGATATCGTAGGTGCAATGTAAATGATAAGAGTATTAATTTTAATGAGTAATAATAGGTATGGCAAAGGGATATAAATGCTGCTTTGAATATACGCTCCATCCTGGTGTCTTATGTAGAGTCAAACTATAACATTTTATCAAGACATCCCTCTCTAAAAAGAGTATCAACCTCTGGTGGTGTTCAAGCCACTTCGCAACCACTTTGATTGGCCCTTCGGACTCTACGTCATCATTTCGGTGGTGACTTAATGTGCCTTTCCTGTCCTCTTAATTCGCTGTATGATATTTTTTGCAGGGTTTAAATCAGTTGATAATTTTTTTAATTTTCAAACACCCCTCACTCTCTCACAAACTTCTCTTTTTTTCTTATACTTTAATAATGTTCTCCATTCGCCGTGCTGCTCTTAAGGCTGCTCCTCTTGCTGCCCGCACTTCTGTTAGACCTTTCTCCGTTTTGGGTGCTCGCTTGTGTAAATATTAACATTGACATTTTTAATTAAAAATTGATCTCTTATTTATCAATTGATAGCTGGTGCCGTTGGACACAATGTTGAATCTAACTTAGGCCCTGGTGCTAAGCCTGGTACTATTCCTACTGACCTTGAGCAGTCTACTGGTTTGGAACGTATGGAATTATTGGCTAAATTGGAAGGAAAAGAACTCTTTGACATGGAACCTTTGAACATGACTCACCTTGGTACTGTCAAGGACCCTATTGTTGTCAAGTCCCATGACCCCATTCGTTTCGTTGGATGCACTGGTAAGAGATAAAATTAATTATATGCGTACACGTTCTATATAAATACTATAGGTTTCCCTGCTGAATCTCACGAAACCATTTGGATCAACTTGGACAAGTCCCACGAACACGACCGCTGCCCTGAATGTGGTTCCGTGTATGTTATGGATTTCGTTGGCTCTGAAGATGCTCACCACCACTAAATTGTCATATATACACCTTTTTTACACAACCCATTCACAAAAAATATAGTTTTTTGTACAAAAGCAAATCAATAAAAAATTGACACACCAAGAAAAAAAAAACGAGATAATAATACACCATGTTTTAATTTCTAAAAGAGAAGCAAAAAGTTGTCTAGCGTGTGTGTGTGTGTGTGTGTGTCTGAATCAAGCTCCCTTTTGTCAACTACAAAACCAAGTTTCTCTCCTATTTCCCTTCAATTCATTCTCGTATACACATGAAGTAAGAGATCAACAAGATGCACATACACATATTCGTGTGTATATGCATTCATGTCTTTTAGTAAAGAGAAAAACTATTGATAACACGATTATTTTATAGAAAGAAAAGATGGGCTCCTTATTTTAGGAACTACATTTGAAATTAAACTTTTTTCAGTAACGCAAATATTTCTTTTTTTTATTGGCGCAAACGAATTTACAGTTCCCCTTTCTCTCTACTTTTTTTATATATTCTTTTGGTCCAAGCCCTCTCTTCTTTTTCTTTCTTTTATTTTTCATCAAGCCCCGAAGAGAAAAAAAAAAAAAAGAAACCGCCCATTTCTTTTATATATATTTTCTATCCTTTTTCTTTCTTTTTACATTCCTTTTTTTTTTTGATGCTTTTTGATGAACCATATAACTCTCCTTCTTTATCTGGTCTTCACTTTAACGAGTATAACAATAGTTTTAGGTACACATATATATTACAACATTGTGTTATTAAGTATTCATAATTTCACATGAAAACAGGTTACAACGACAACGACAACAGTGAACACTATACATCGACTACTATTAGCAAAGCAGGTAAAAGATACACTTTGATAAAGAAAAAAGAAACAGAAACTGAATACATATTACTAGCTAATGAAAGCTGTAGACGATGGAAAGTTCATTGCTGGCATTCGTCCAAGACCATCGAGGATGGAGAAGTAACAGTGATAATAAAGAAATGTACTACTATATCCCAGTCTAGATCTCGGACAATCACTCATCATCACACGTCCTCTCCGACTCCGATTACAGCAAAGACAACAGGAAAGAGCATATCAGAAAGTACATCCAAAACGCCTGATGTATATCCTAAACCTACTTCGAGTGGAAGAAATTCAATAGTCCATAGTTCACATCATGTTGCTGCGACTCCTGCGATAATACCTTCAACTACTACCACCACTACTACAACTGCTACTACTCCTACTACTACTACTACTACTACTACTACTACTACTACTACAACAACAACAACCACTACTACTACAACTACTACAGCTACAACTGAAGCAACGCCTCTAGCTATCGCTCCAACCGCAACTGAGAAAAGTGGACATAGTGGTACTACAGATAGTAGCACTAGCACCAACACTAGTAACAGTAACGACAGTAATAACAGTAATAGTGGTGATAGTAACAACAATAACAATGACGATAATGATAGTAACAGTAGTAACGATAACAGCAACGACAATGACGATAATGACAACGACAATAATGATGATAATAGTTCAAATAATGAAAATGGCGCCAACACCAGCGTGACAGATCATAATCTGACACCCACCGCCCAGACGCAGCCACCGTCTCCATCTCAGCCCAATGAGCCCTCCATTTTCAGCAACAGCGAACTTCCAGTAGCCAACAATGTGAGCAACAAAGCATTGGGTATCGGTCTAGGTGTTGGCATCGGCTGTGTTGCCGCCTTAGGACTCGCAGGCTTGATCGTTCATAACAATCGTAAGAGGAAAGAGTTAATGGAGGAAGATCAAGGCATTCCAACACGCTGGAGGCCCCAGAGTTTCATGGGCGTTGTTGCCTCTGTCGTTTCTAAACTGCCTCGTTCCCCTTCTCAGCGAAGTAAAGCGTCTACTTCTAATCTGTAATAAAACACACGTGGTCATTGAATATATAGGGGAGGGTGCGTGTACGTGTAACACCCTATTTTTTTTTTTTCAATGTTTACACTCTGACCTAAAGTGTAAAAAATGTCTGTGATGTAATCTTTTTATAGAATAAAAAGTCCTCTCTTTCTCTCTGTCTTTATACCTTGCCAGCAGTTGAACATACACATAGTTGTATGCTCACGATAGACCTAAAAGTAGGATGAGAAAGTGCTATCGAAAATTTAATATATCTTGTGAAAATATAGTCATCTAGACTTAAATAGAATACAATAAAGCTATAAATATCACTGAGGACGATCTTTTGTGTGAGATGATAGACCTAGGCTCATATCGATCTATTTTCTTTTTTTAATTCAAGGCAGTTACTCAATTTTTATTAGTGCCTTAATTCTACCGTACCGAATTCACTCTTCTCCCCTCCCGTTAATAATATTATCAAGGGCATAAATTCTCTTTTGAAAAGCTCCCACAAAACCAATGAACTATTTAGGAAGAATCAATAAAAAAAAAAGCAGGGGAAGTAGAATCATCTTTCTCCTCTTCTTTTCTCAAGCACAGCGTTCACACTAACGCCTCATACTTCTTGTACTCCTTTTAATTCCAATGAATATATCATAAAGATTCACAGATTATAATTTTGATTTAATCCAATAAAGTAAAAGTGTTTATATAACCTGTAAATAAAAATAAGCATAACCTCAACATTTAAAAGTAAACATGATTTAACGGGCGAAAGAGGAGGTTTATACATGAACCAACTTCAAACCAAGTCATGTCAGGTATCTTAAACACATGAATGCTTACTCAAATTATTATTCAAACAAGAAGCTTGAATAGGTTTCCATATACAGTTCAGTTGTAGGTGTAGATCTTTGTCGCAGTGCGGAGAAAAGCGTGATTCAAAAAAACTGACAGATGAGCTTACTATAATTGAAGAGTACTTTTAACAACAGTAATTTGTAGACTATGATCAACACTGTTTATGATATACTAGAAGAATACAGCAGGTCAACCAGAGATGAATTCAAAAGTATATATATGCTTATGAAGAAGATACATAGTTTTATAGTTGTTTTCTCTTTTTTTGTGGTCAATCAAATGAACAGGTTCGACTAGGAGAAAAGAATGGGAACAGGACACTTTTATTTTAACCTTGATAACTTAAGTATTCGGTTCCCTATTTAGTATTTCCACTCTATTTAGCTAATTACTTCATATGAGAATAAAGAGTAGGTATAAAGCCGTGTAAAAAGAGAGAAAAAGAGTCTTGAACATTTTACAATGAAGTGAAAAAAAGACAAGAAATGAAAATCACCAGACAAACAATAGATAAAGAATATGATTGGTCGACAAGATATCATATGAAAATAATCCCCGTATTTCAGATATAATAAGCAGAAATCATCCTATTTCTTTTCTTTTCTTTATTTTTTTCATTTTTTCATTTTTTCATTTATAAATGTCAACAAAGGGATTATTCTTTCAACAAGACAAACTACAAGACAAGATATTGTCTGAATTACCAAAATTTATACCATCTTCGTCATCAAAAAATGAATCCTTTAGAACAAAAGAATACCACATCAGTCGCAATGATCCTGAGTTATACTTGGGAGACGATTGTGATGCAGAATATGAGCAGATGTTGATGAATTCTCGTTTTATGGAATGGTTAAATAAACATCATCCTGATGTATTATTCAATAGAACAGCAGCTAGTAATGAACGACTAAAAATGATTTTAGCTCATTTTAAACAAGAACATCCTTCATTGTAAATAAATATTGCATCTTTTCTCTCTTTTTTATATTATGTATATGTGATATCAAACATGTAGTATAAAAGAATCAAAAGTAACCAAGGGTATCGAACTGTCACTCTTGATGAGCTACTACTAGTCATAGTTGTGGGTATGGTCGTTGTTACTGCTGTTGTTATGGCTACAGAAGGTGTTGCACTCTCAAGTGATATCTGATTATTTTTTAATGAATAGATGACATCTATTAAGAAGAAGATGGCTGAGGAAAAAAAAAAAAAGGTTTAAAGCTAAATTACCTTTAATCTCACAGGCTCGTTGAGTGCTGTTACAATGAAGCGATGACTCGGTTGAATTAAAAAAGAAGGTCATATTTTTGATGGACACATAGGCATCTTCTTTTATAGGTCCTTGGCTAAAATTGGCATTACCGTCTGTCCAATGGTTGAACATGATTCGACCCGGTTGAGACAGTATGTTGGTCGTCATCCTATATCTCTCGGCGCCATCAATATAAAAGACAACAAAATTTGGATACCAATCGAATCTGTATTCATGGTAATCCTATGTTCAAAAGTGTGGTAAGCACCACAGCATTGCTTTAAGAAAAGAGAGAGTACACATACTGCAGAAGGATTGAAATTAAAGACCCATTCACCATGAGTGAGTGAAGACGCTCTTCCATCCGTCGTGATACCAGGATGAACAGCAAAGTAAGCTTCTGGTGGCTGTAATGCGGATACCATTTCGATATCTATTTCACCTTGTGGATGGTAAACAAACATACCAGTGACCGTTCCCTTAACATGAGTTAATTTCATCATGCTTCGAAATGATCCATACAAAAAGTCATGTCTATAACAACAAGAAAAATCATAAAGTTTTTTTTTAACTGCTTTCCTCAGATGGTAAATATACTCTTTTGTGCTCACTTGTCGGTACCAAATCCTCCACAGGAAATATCACTACTGTTTGTCTTGTTTATGGTCACAGCTATCTGAATGGCATTATTCATAACCTCGACATTCTCTTTATGGAATACACGTGGATAACTGTCATTATGCTTAGGTGGAATGATGTAATTGGCAAAAAACAAGTCTTGCATTGTGTATAGTTGTTGACTATGCTGCTCATCCTGAAAATCCATGTACCACAAATCCTGCCAAATGGTATTCTTTATGGGATCATTGAACCCACAATCACATCTTGTGGCACTTGTATCATAAACGACTGCATATGTAAATGAAGGAATAAGAATAAACAAATGTATTAAGTTCATAAAGGACAGAATGAAAAGGAAATGTTTAAGAAAATGTTATGGAATTGACCACACAGTTTCTCAAGCAAAAATAAGGGAGCTTTAATTTGTTACTCAGAATGCATGAATTTGTTTATTATTTATTCATCGCCTTAAATTTGTCGTGTTTGTGCTTTGCTTTTTATTGGTCATAGACTGTTCGCCCTAAGTTAATATAAAAACTATTAGTTGCTGTAAACACGCTCTATTTGCTTACCTTCATATTCAAAAAGTCTGCTTCCAATTCATCTTCTTCAGATGCATTAGGTGGTGCATGTATATTGTATAGCGTTTGTATCCGATCTATTTATATTAATAATAATGTTGGTATTTATTTGCATCATCACTTACTGGGTCGTCTTCGCTCTAATCTTGACGGTGATGCATATCTCTCCAAGTTTCTCTTTCGTAAATTTCGTTTATTTTGACTCACTCTTTTATATGCATCATGGAATAGGTCATCAATATCAACATCCTCTTTATCTTCTTTAATCATCTTTCTTCGTTCATCAATCGCTTGTAATACCATATCATGAAGACTGTGTTTTTCACTCTAAATGCAAAGTAAGAATACGTATAAAGGTTATTTATCATTATCCTTATCACCTCATATTCATCCTGAAGTATATTCATTTCGATATCATATTGATGTTTTGCTAGTGATAATTCATAATTTTTAAAGTATTCTGCATATTCAATTGTCTGTTCCCTTCTTAATTCAATATCCGCCAAACTTTCTTTAAATGCCGAATGTGTTCCTAATTTTTTTTTTTTGGTGCTGTTGGTTGATCCATCGAGATGACATAATACTTTTTTTTTTATTTACCTTGCTGAATTGTCTTGATTTCTTCTTGAAGAGATTGAAGCCTTTCTCTATAAAGTCTATAATAAACTGAGTGATGCCTAAAAGAGGGGGGGATTTAACTACTGGGAATACCATACTCGTCACATTGTTCCCAAAATTCGTTATCCATCCAAAGTATCAAATCATTAAACTCTCGTATCCGACGCAACATCTTTCTTTCACTTATTTCAATAGGTTCTACATGTATAATAAATAAATATATATTCAGAACTGAGTTTCTTGATGACTTTATACCTTGCCAATAGGTTTCATAATTCGAATGATCGCTTATAATTGGCTTATGATCATCCTGTATGGGTGGTTGAAACGAAGAGGATGGTTGTGGAGGGGGTTGAATAGGCACTGCGGAGGGAGGAGGGGGTGGAGGCAAAGGTTGCCACGGTCTATAGGAAGGAGGCCGATGCCAAGTACTATGATGTAAGATAGGAGGAGGCAAAGGTTGAAGTGGTCTATAAAATTGATCTTCATAGGCAGTTTGTTGTTGGGAAGGCAGATGATACATGTAAGGTGGCCTCGCGTAATAAGGATTGTTATTACTAGGAGGTTGTGAATCTGCACCAGCCTGTGCAACAATAAAACCAAACTGAGGCAACATATCAAAGTTTATTTAAAAGAGAGAAAAGAGAGAGAGAAGGAAGGAAGGGAGGAAAAATCTTTATTTTTCCTAATGATTTTTTATTTTGCGCTTTTTTGGGGGGTGCATAGTGAGCACTTTTTTTTTTTTAAGTGTTACTTTTCATCAGCAACTGCATAGACGTGTTTTCCTCTTTGTTGATAACTGGTCATACCTTTACCACTATTGACTACACCGACTGTATATAAAGTATTAATAAGATAAATAGACAATATTAAATGAGTTACCTTTTCCATCAGGTGTATCAGGCGATTTAAATATACTCTTCTTATTGATTGCTGAATGTTTCTTTTTACTACCCACAGTCGCAAAGCTCAACCAAGCATTCTTTTTACTTTCAACTTCGGATGCTTCTTTCTTTTTACTGACCTTTGGCTTTGGGTCCTGCACTTTTTTCTTTTTATCTTCCTTTATGTCTTCAAAGATACCCACTCGTTTTTTAGTTATTATAGGTTTAATATCCTCTGATTTAACAAATTCTGTTTCTTTATATCCTTTAAATCTAACCGAAAACACTTGATCAGCACCTCCAATAGCAGTAATAGTCGCTTTATAAAATTGTCCATCACCTGCCCATCGAGCCATCACTTCTTGTCCAATCGAGAACTCATGGGTCTTTAATGCTGTTGTAGGGGGTGTTGTAGGTGTTGTAGGTGTCTTTTGTTTTGGATGTTCAGGTGTCTTTTGTAACTGTGCTTCAAATAGACTTATAAGTTCTTTCAAGTCATGTTGAAGCTTTTGTAATTCTTCATTGTTTGGATCAGAAGCAAGTGCAAGTTCAACCTGTTCTAATTGAAATTTATAAGATTCTATTTCTTCTGTTGAACTCATCTTTACAACAAAATTATGTGTAATTTATACAAAAGAAAAAAAGAAAAGAAAAAAAAAAGCAAATTTTTAGTTCAAATCTATTCGTTCATAATAAAAAAATAAAAAATGGAATCCCGATATGCAAAGAGCTAAACTATCCGTTTTAGAGCGATATCATCACCTTCTTTGCATTGTATTGAATAATTAAACATCATTCAAATTCTTTGCAAGATTGATACGCGAATTAATCACAGAAACTCTTGTTTTCAAACAATGTTGATCTGTACCTGGACTGGCATCACTCCATATGCTGTCAACCATCAAGTTTGATGTGGCTAACGATATTTGAGTTCATGATGATAACACGAGAATATTTACTCCAATTATGAGCAAAGATACGGGTGCTTTTAAAATACACAGAATCAATGCAGTTAAAAAGGGGACATTCTGAAAGCCGGAGACTTGAGATTTTAAATAAACTTGAGGAGCATTAATGCAAAGCAGCATTAACGAGCCCTTGTTTCAAATATTGCAGTAACAGCGCTATGGGCTATGATACTCTAGTTTATAGTGGCCAAGATAACAGAATTGATGATGATTCCAACCTTGCAGCTAATATTGTCAACAGAGGCATAGTCAGTAGTCTTCAAAACGGGATTAGATCGAATTCTTCAATGTATGCTTGGGGAACAATTAAAATTGTATATTATTTAGCATTGTTTGACATAGAAGCAACAGTCCTGCTGATATAATTGAATTGGCAAGTCTTACAGATGCTGCCTGTGCCAACACAGACCAATAACACGTACAAGATTAACATAAGGCATCTTAAACGCTATAAGACGTTTTTTAGTCGAATATACAGTTTTATAAACATGTATAAACAAATATATAGACATTCTACATTAGTGACAGTTCCAACAACAGTTACGCGTTTGGGTTTATTTCTTCATGGCAGAAGAATCTTTTTTTAAATTCACCTTAGATGCTACACGAAAACCAGCAAGTATTGATCGTCGTTTTTTATATACCATTGTTGCTAGGCATTCAATTGGAGGCACAGGTTGTCTCGTTGTTTTTTGCTTTACGAAGGCTCATTCTGAAAGGCCTATTACTGAATTTTATCTTTTGTGAAAAGCTCAAGGTGATTGTCCAGGAAATAAAAATTGATGCCTCCAGCGCCGAAGTGGCACATCGAAGTTGTAACGCCAAAAGTCAGCCAATAAAATTTCATAAAAAGTGTTGGCTTTGAAAATGCAAGAATGCTACTGAATACATTTCACAACTCAAGCTTCGATGCACCATAGTGACGGCATCTCTTTCATCCCACCCTTTGCATTAACCCTACCTTCTGGTGCATGTAATCATGAACGTACTTCATTATAATCGACCAATAAAACAAAAAGATTGCAGCACTTTATCCTTCTCCTGTTATCAAGATATGCTCAAAGAGGATATTCTGGCAAAAATGATTGATCTGTATATGCAAGAATAAATGTTTTCAACATCTTAAAATTATATTAAATATGACGTGTCATCGGCTATTACAAATTACAGATGTCATGAATCAGTGATGTAAGTTTGTATATGAAAAGTATATTGATTATATTACGTCAAAGGGTATATACTCTTCTTTGATATAAAAGTAGAAATACAACGCATGTCGCTGGTTGGATAGTACAGGAACTTGTATAGAAACATGATCAACAGTTTGTCCTTTGTAGAAGAGGCGCGTCTGTTTTACTCAGCTTTATGTTTTGAAATAAAGCAGTCAAGTCGATGCCTTGCGAGTTAGATTCTTTATTAAAATAAGACGCGTGTGCGTTGTATATGAGAGAGAATCTATGACGGATGGTCAAAATCAATAAGCAAAAAGAGCAACAACTGTTTCCTTGTGGTAAAAGCTAAATATTCATTGGGTTCTAAAGCAGTCAATTCGCAAAAGATCAATTTTCATTTATCCAATTTATCTACTTGCTCATTTCAAGATAAAGCTTGGTGCAGCTTAGACTTTTCAAGCATCCTCTTCAGTTGTCATCTAATGAGCTATCCAATAGGAATTTATTGGCTGAATAATCAACTGTCAGCACTTGAAACATTATCTCGTCTCTTCCCACAGTCCTTACTTTTCCTTCTCTCTCTCTGTAAAAATGCTTTGTGTTTGCTCTGTTCCTTCTTTAGAGGTATGGACACTCTCTCCGTTCTTACTTTAACATAGTCTTGAGAGCTGACAAGAGTACACTTTATAAATAGCTCTAAATAAACAAATTTTGTTTAATATTTGGTAAAACAAGCCTCAATATAAGGTTCTATGTGTTTAAACAGTTAAAAGGACGCACATTTCATCATTACACAAATAACTTTATTTTCTCACTAAAGCCATTTTTGCTCAGCAGCTTCATCTTTGCTTCTTTTAAAGAAGTACGATGGGTGGCTTTCCCTCTCGTTTTTCCACAATTGGACACTACTTGTGAATAGCAAGAAGCTGCGTAATCACCGGGAACACTTCCAAACGACTGATACCAGCCTTTGAAGTTCAGTATTTGTAATAAATTCCATTTGAAAATATTATTTTAATAAAGACCCACTTCTGTTTCAATCATGAAGATATATGATTTGTGTTATTGTGAATTTAAAAGTAAAAGACTGTATGACGGGAACATTGCTTCATTCAAGAGAAATAGAATATGATATCATGTATTACATACCATATTCATATTTTAATAGAAAGCTCACATGCATGTATACAGATGTAATCAAGCAGGGATCAGTTCCACAATATGTACACAGCTATATCCCCATCTCTTCCTCTCACTGATTGCCCCCTTTGATCTCTATTCTTTCTTTGTACATTAGAGCAAACTAGTTACGTGATTATGAACAAACGATCTCTTTACTACTTATTCCTTTTAATAAACAGCCATCAGCTTGTCCAAACTCTCTGTAGACATAGTTTGCAACACATGCAACAGAGTAACTATAGAAATATGAAAAAAAAAGGATACAATATACTATATTAGGAAACCAAAAGGACAAATCATGTATCGCGTGAATCATATCTCTATGACAACCAATGAATTGTCTCTGATTAAGTTTGCAGTTTTAGATGCTCTTGAGTACAAACAGAGTCCAGGGCATTACAAAATTTCCGAGAAACAGGATATGAATAACTTACATATAAACATCTGACGGGTGATTTTGTCTCTTCGTATTGTAACAATGTAAAAAAAAAAAAGATATGAGCTCGGAGTGGCAAATTCTGATGATAAAGACAAAAAGAAAAACTTTTTTAACGTATGATTGGTAGAAGACAAACTAGCGTATAAATGACAGACGGTGGGTTTTTTCTTTCTTTTTTTTTTCAATTTTTTTTAATTAATCGTAGTACGCAATGGATATACGACATGATCATAAAATAGATCAAGCGGAACGAGGAAACGTGGATAATGATAATCCCATGAGAGTGTTCAATAATGAAAAAGTAGAAGCTTATGATCAAACCGACTTCTCAATTGAAGATATACCCGATGGAACAATACAACACACTACAGGTGCTCAACCAAGAAGAGGGTTGAATGCTCGTCATATTCAAATGATCTCACTTGGTGGATGTATTGGGTACAATAAGCTTGCTTTATCATTATACACAATGTCTCATCTCTTCATACAGTACGGGTTTATTCCTTAACTCTGGGCAAAACATTGCTATGGTGACTATTTTTCTAAAAATTCTCTATCTCACTTACTTATTCCGATCTGTTGTTGCTATCATAGGCTGGCCCTGCAGGTGCATTGATTGCCTACTGTGTTGGTAAATATCAAGATAATTACATATAAATATTATACTAATTTACATTTCTTTACACAGTGGGAATAATGGTATAATTATAAATTGACTATCGTGAGAAAAATCATAAACTTTGTTATATAGGTTTACTGCCTGATGACCTGTTTGGGTGAAATGGCTACTTATATGCCAGGTAACACAGGATTGTACCAATGAAGCTATATATCACTAACCTGCGTAACTTTGAATGTCAGTCTCTGGATCATTTAACCACTATGCAGCAAGATTTGTTGATCCTGCTCTTGGTTTTGCTTTAGGTTGGAACTATTGGTAAGTAACTATTGTTTAATAGTTGACTTCTTACTGATGTATGATTTTATTAGGCTTTCGGTAAATCACTTTAGATAATTAATCTCACGTTGTGATCTCTAACCTTATCTCTCTTTTTTTTTTTTCACCCTTTTCCCTTTTTTTTTTCTCACAGTGGGTAAGTTATTCTGACAGCGTTTTTTTCTTTCTCAGCTAACATTTTCTATAGGCTGTTACCATTGCCGCAGAAATCTCTGCTGCTGCTACGATCATCAACTGGTGGAAGCCTGTCCTTCCTGATCCCGCCTGGTCGACTATCTTTGTTCTGCTCATTCTGTCCATCAACTTGTTTGGTGTTCGATTATATGGTGAACTCGAATACTGGTTTGCTATTCTCAAAATCCTCATTGTTATTGTCTTTATTATCATTGGCATATGCGTAACTACGGGAGGATTAGGAGGTCACGTCATTGGTTTTCAATACTGGAAGGATCCTGGCTCATTCACGGGCGGAGGACTCGGTACACTCAACGTCTTGCTCTCGGCCGGTTTCTCCTTTATGGGTACAGAAATTGTTGGTATTACAGCTGGTGAAGCCAAGAACCCTACCAAGACGGTCCCTCGCGCCATTAAAAACACATTCTGGCGTATTGTCTTCTTTTATATCATTACCATCTTCTTGTTAGGCATGTGTATCCCTTACACAAACCCTAGCTTGGCCAATGCCGATGGTGACCCAGGAACCGCTTCTTTTACTATTGTCTTTACTTTGGCCGGTATCGAAGTAGGCGCACACATCATTAACGTTGTCATCTTGATCAGTGTGTTGAGTGCTGCTAACTCATCACTTTATACCTGCTCTCGTACCTTGCTTGGTCTCGCCAAGGATGGTTTAGCACCCAAATGGTTAGGTCGAATGAATCGTTGGGGTTCTCCTTACATTGCCGTACTCGTTTCTTCCATCGTTGGTTTCCTTTGTGTATTTGCCTCGATCTACAGTGCTTCTGTAGCATTTGTCTGGTTCTTGAGTATCACTGCTGTCAGTGGTTTCATCAGTTGGTGGGGTATCGCTGTGGTTCACATTCGATTCAGACGTGCATTCAAAGCTCAAGGAAGAGAACTATCTGATTTGCCTTATCGAGCATTTGCTTATCCATGGTCTGCCATCGTTGCTATCGTCTTGACCACTTTTATTATCCTCGGACAAGGTAAAAAAAAAATATCACAAAAAAAAACATGGATGTTTATATTCTTTTGCATTATAGGTTATTCCTCATTCACTCCTCAATTTGATGCTGTTAAATTTGTCACTAGCTATATCGGTCTTGTCCCTGTCACCGTTTGGTATCTTGGTTACAAGATCATCAAGCGAAGCAAGGTTGTGCCTTTAGTAGATGTTGACTTTGAAACCGGACGTGTCACTCGTCTGGATATAGAAAAGGATAAGGAAGAAGATGAAGTATTGCCTTGGTATAGAAAAGCATTGGCCTGGGTTGTATAATTTGTATGTATTTTTTTATTATAAGCCCATTTATACACAATCTCTAAATAAACTTTAATCCATTAAACACTATCATCGCTTTATGTTATAAATATGTTAGTAAGTTTTTTAGTATGTTGATATATCCCTTACTACATATATATAAAAAAAGAGTATGTTCAGTAATCCTGATACAAAAAGCTATCTACACTTACCTGGAACGCCCAAGCTGTCTTCTTCGGTGACGCGCTTGCATTTTTTACATACAAGTCATTATCAGGTGGAAGCTCCTGTTTGGAGTTATTATCTGCTTTGTCTCTTTCTCTTTTTGTTCTTTCTGTATATCCAACTTACCTTCTTTGTACAGCTTGACATCATGGAGATGATTGACAAGCAAACATGTGCCACTGTTTGTACTGGTGACCAATCTTTATATAGTATATTTAAACAAATGTGTCCATTGCTATAAATCTAAAGCACGTATATATTCAGTCTCATCTGTAGTAGTGTTCATATTCAATATACATCTATTTACACTAGACGTAATTCAATTAGGTCAATTGGACACACTTTAGCAAATAAAATTGAACCGCTTACTGTGGATGAATAGGCACATATGGCCTGATAAAGACAACTTCAGGTGCCTCTAGCGGATACTGAGGTGTAAATCGAAACTAAGACTATGATTATCATCGGGTGATGTTCTGACTACACAACTTGACACTTACTTCAAGTTTGAATTTTTCTCCCTATGTGATATATGCGTATTATATTCACTTGTTCATAATGATAAATTCATACCTCATATACAGATCCACGTGCTCCTGTCAGACAGAGTGTCCATCTAGCATATATTCAAGATAAACTCATATATACACACAGTCATGTTTTGTTTTACTTTAAAAAATTGCTTGCTTCTTCTACTTCAACACCTTCTGGTGGATTCTTTTGTAAATCTATTCCAGTTCAGTTTGTTTCTTTCTCTTTTCTCGATTCCTTTTATAAGCTGTATTGTACCTCGAAGTTCTTTGGTAAGACGTTTACTATAAAGTGAAGTCATTGGGAAAAAGTAAGAAAAAAAAGAGAAAGAAAAAGAAAAATGTTTGAGTAAATTCTGTCGGCATAAACGGAGATTTAATGTTTTGTGTCAAGCTTTCATGTCTCTCTCGCTTCGTACACTCGAGAGAGAAAAATAAAATCTTTTAAAGAAATAAAGCAAAATGATGAAAAATTTTGTTGAACAACATTATAGGTAAAGGGTAGCGGTAGCACC
Source organism: Rhizopus sp. PT2906 (assembly GCA_025529335.1). NCBI lineage: Eukaryota > Fungi > Mucoromycota > Mucoromycetes > Mucorales > Rhizopodaceae > Rhizopus > Rhizopus sp. PT2906. Next base: position 16,927 of record JAMYHX010000482.1, read on the forward strand.
CATAAAATTAGTCCAACTTTTGATGTATGTAGTGTTTTCCTTCAACCTTTATAATAGTGCGGTCTATAATCTCAAACACTTAACCACGAAAGATACATTTCGTGTTGTATCTCTTTATGCTGATCATTTTGATGACAAAAATCTCAAAAGCTTCACAACTTGGTGTAGCCGAAAAAAAAAAAAAAAAGACTACATATTTCAAGCACGTTATGAAGCAAGAGTTCCTTGGTAATGTTTAGCTACCAGCTTTACAAGAGTAACTTTTAAATTTAATTCTTTTTCTTTATAGATAAAGCTGTTCTAGCAATAATAGATCACCCTCCATACTACAAAGTATTTATGAAGAGTCTTGAAGAAGAAGGCTATGAATTAATAGACTATATAAGAAAATCAAAAGAAGAAGAAAAGGATTATGTGCGAGTCTGATTATTAGAAGTTATGGCTAATAGGCTTACAGAAAGATGTTTAATCAAAACTGTTTATGCTTCCCCCTTCTCTGACAGCATGGATGAAATCGCCTCAAGAGATTTATGCGAGAAAAGCAAATCCATTAAAAAAGGTGTATAATAACAACAATAGCTTAAACATGCTATACTGTAGTGCACATACAAAGGCATGTGTATGGTCTATTTGATCTGTGATGTTCTCTCTTTCTTTCTTTATTTATTTATTGGATGATCACATTTCGTATTTAATTATTGTAAAAAAAATAAATGGCAGCTTAAACGGCAAGGGTGCCCTTTTTTTCTCCCTTCTTCAATTTTGGCAACATGTTTATTAGATCAGTGAGACGCCATATACGACCTATCTTGTGCTCAATTCAGCCTAAAAGAAGTATTTACAATACACCTGTTCGATTGAATCAGCAAGGCAAGCCCTGTTCCTTCTTTTATTTTGTCCTCTTTCTAACATTGATTTAGTGACTGAGGCAGTGAATGATCATCGAGCCATTGGCAAATCTCAATCCTTATTCATGATTCACCCTGTCAGCCCAGGATCTATCTTTATGTTACCTCATGGTACTCGCATCGTTCACAAACTACAGGACTTTTTACGTTCAGAATATGCAAGATACGGATACGAAGAAGTCATGACACCACTCATTTACAAGAAGGATCTTTGGGAGACAAGCGGGCATTGGCAAAACTACAAAGACGACATGTATATGGTCAGTGGTACAGGGGACGACGAAGGATTATTTGGTTTGAAACCAATGAACTGTCCTGGGCACTGTTTGATCTTTGATAGCACCCCCAAGTCATATCGCGATCTACCTATCCGACTGGCTGACTTTAGTCCGCTTCACAGGTACAAGGCAAATAACAACGATTTACATATTAATAATGAAAATATAGAAACGAAGCCTCAGGCGCATTATCTGGATTAACTCGCGTACGTCGATTCCATCAAGACGACGCTCATATCTTTTGTACCAAACAACAGATTACACCCGAAATCACCTCTTGTCTGTCCTTTGTTGACCGTGTCTACAAGGCATTCCAGTTCCCACACTACGACCTCACTCTCTCAACAAGACCTGACGAGAATTATATCGGCAGCCTCGAAGAATGGGATCAAGCTGAAGATGCTCTCAAACAAGCATTGAACGCTACCGGACGTCCATGGACGATCAAGGAGGGAGATGGTGCCTTTTACGGACCAAAGATTGACATCATGGTTAAGGACTCGAGTGGTAAATCACATCAAACGGCTACCATTCAGCTCGATTTCCAACTGCCTCAGCGGTTCCAGCTCAGCTATGTCGACGAACAAGATCACGCCCAACGACCAGTTATTGTTCATCGCGCCATTTTAGGTTCGATTGAGCGTATGTTGGCCATCCTGATTGAACATACCAAGGGTAAATGGCCATTCTGGTTAAGCCCTCGTCAAGGCATTGTCATCCCCGTTTCAACTCAGTTTGCTGATTATGCCCAGCAGGTTGCTCGCTCCCTTTCTCTAGGAAAAGATCATACAGAACCTCAGTACTATGTGGATACAGATAATTCGCCTCGTGATCGCTTGAATAAGATGATTCGACAGGCTCAGTTACAGCAGTATAACTTCATCTTTGTCGTTGGTCAAAAGGAAATGGATCAAGGTACGGTCAATGTGAGAACAAGAAAAGGTGATGTATTGGGAACTATGAGTATAGAAGACATTCGAGCCATGTTTAGACGTATGACGGCTAACTTAGAATAATAATAATAATAATATAATGTACATAACCTTTATTTACATATACATGTATAAATATAATACTACCACTTGGTAGCCAATGGGTTTTGGAAGCTTTGAGTAACAGCATGGTATTGTGTATGAAGTATAGTCTTTCGTTTTATGTCATCAGCACCTATCCATTCACTAAAGATATGTTAGCTTTTGTTTTGTTTGATTTATACAAACTTACTTGTAAATTCCCTTAATCGTCTCATTTTCCTCTGGCCATACTCCTCTTACAGATCTATAGATACTTTCTACTTGGCTCAGCCATTCCTTTGGGTTGGCATCTACAGGCACAATCTGTCCACCGCCATTAGCACAGCCACCAGGACATGCCATTACTTCAACATAGTGATATGTGCACTTTCCCTGTTTAATCTTGCGTACCAAATTTTGTATATTTCTAAATCCATAAGCACTCGCAAACCGTAACATGGGTCGTCCATCGTCGCTCATCAAACTATATTCACACACATCTGCATTCTTGCCTGCCTTGACCGTCACTCGTCCTTCGATAGTGGGCAGACCAAAGAGCTCACGGGCAGCTGCGGCCAAGACATATTCTAAGCTACCACCTGATGAAGAGCCAGGCACGCCCAAGAGTGTCTGCTGTCCTGTCTGAGGGTCAGTGCCAACCTTATTAAACATATCATCGATTGGCGCTTCGGGCATTTCAAGGAAGTGGTGAGACTGTAGCATTTGGTCAATCTCTGAAGTGGTCAAGACACAGTCTACATCTCTTATTCCATCGACTTCAAAATCAGGACGACTTGCTTCTAACTTTTTATCGTAGCAGGGCATAACCGATACATGGTATATCTGACTTGGTGCTTGACCTAACTTTTGTGCAAAGTAATTCTTGACAAGTGATCCCATCATTTGTTGGGGCGATTTAGCGGTTGAGATATGAGGCAGGACATCACCATGTGTCTTTTCAGCATAACACACCCAACCAGGACAAGATGAGGCAAGCATAGGCATGCTACCGCTTTCCCCTGTCTTTCTGGATTGTCCTCTTGCGCCTCTCGCTCGGGCAGGTCTTCCTCCTGCCGACTCTTCTTGCTGCTGTTGTTCATAAATCGCTTTCTCTGCAGCTTCTCCTCCATTGGCCATATACTCTCTAAAACGATCTACAAACTCACGTGCTGTCTCGACTAGTGATAGATCCTGAGTAAAAGCAATATCAAAGACATGATGAACACCCAATATGTTTTTGAAAAAATGAACCAGTCTATATTGTACTTGGATAGGCGTCAGTTGATATTTAGCTGCTAATGATGCTCTTGACTGAGGGCTGATAGAAATGATAATTCTCTGGTGTTTATTCTGTTCGAGCACTTTGGTAAACTCTTCTAATGACTGCATCGATATCAAAACACTCTCTGCCGAAGTAACGCATCCACTGCAGGCAAGACAATCGTTTAAAGTGATGGAAGCCTTTTCGAGCTTCTTTTCTTGTCCGTCGTCTTGACTGATCTCGTAGTAAGCTCCTTCTTTATCTACTTTGATCTCGGTAGGTCCTTGGACATCTTTATCAGCTTTTTGGATTTCAACTGGTTTTATACATGCTTGAGAAGGTGCAATATAGTCATTTAAATCAGTCAACACAATGGCTGAAGAAAATGCCATGATTATTAATGTAACAAAAAAGATGGTCGTAGCAGTAAACGAAAATTGCCATGGATCTAATCAGTTGTTCAAACTCCGGAGCATCCAATAAAGACCCACAAAAACTTAATAGTCACAATGAAGAATAAATATCCAAGTTGGAACTTGAGTAAAATTTGACAGTAAATGGATGTTTATGTTATAATGAAAAAAGATATTGGCTCAGAAGAATAAACCAACATCCTTTTTTTCCATAATTCAAAAACATTACATACAATAAAGATATTTGGTCTAAAAGTAAAGCCATTGGAATCATTGCTGAGAATGAATGTTTACCAATCATTTTAGATCGTACTTGTTTAAATCTAAAACAAAAATCAAGCAATAGCTTATAAAACAGAGTATATGTAAGTCATCCATGGCTTATTTAACACGCCCTTTAAGATTCATACATTCATGAATTGAAATACAGGTTTATTTATCTGCTAAAGAGACTTATTTTATCAAAATAATAATTCTAGCCGAGCGATTGCATAATCTCTCAGATCAGGTCTGTGTCTTGCTGTCAATCACATCAGAAATTGCAGTAATCTCGAATCTTATTGGACCATCAAAGTTCATTTTTCTGCTATTATTTTTTTTCTATCTTTCTTTTCTCTTTACAAAAAAAAAAAATGCCAAAAGACGAGAAGAAGTATGATAAAATTCTAGTAAAGAATTTGGTGTTGAAGAATATTGCTGGAGTTGAAGCATGGCAAAGACTCAAAGAACAGCCTGTGGTGATTACAGTTGCTTTATATACAGACATCTCTGCCGCGGGAAATACCGATCATGTCACAAACACGATCCATTACGGCCATGTCACCAAGGCAATTACCAAATTGAGTGAAAAAACATCGTTCCAGTCACTTGAAGAACTAGCATACGCTATTGTCAAACTATGCTGTGTTCAATTTGGCGCTGCAAGAACACAAGTGACGGTAGAGCAACCCAAGGCCCTGCTACACGCTGCTGCTTCGGGAGTAAAGCTCACACGAGCACGCGAAGACTTTGAACAGAACGATTCGACTGGAGCTGTTTCTGGACTGGGAATAGAGGATGAAATGTTTGTACGAGATCTGCGTCTGCACACGATTGTTGGTGTCAACCCTTGGGAACGCGAGGAGAAGCAAGTCGTGATTGTCAACTTGCAAGTGTATCCTTCTGCTATACCTTATGATAAGGTGTTTGAAAAGGAAAACAAATCATATAACCTTCGTACCATCGTTCGTACCCTCACACGTCATATCGAAGACTCAGGTTACAAGACGATCGAGGCATTGGCCGTGACCTTGGCTCGACTTGCCCTCGAGAAATGTCACGTCAACAAGATTACTGTGCGAGTGGAGAAGCCGAGCGCGATTCTATTTGCTGATTGCTCGGGTCTTGAAGTGACTCGTGATCGTGTCTGGTTGAAGCAAGTATTAGAACAAGAAGAAAAGGCGGGCAAGAAGTTTATACATCATATTGATCGACTAAAATATAAAAAGGAAGTACCTGTCAATTGCAACCAGACTGCCTACATCGCTCTTGGCTCCAACATGGGCGATCGCGTGGGAAATATCAATACTGCCTTACTACAGTTGGAAAAGGATGGACAGAGTGTAATGCTCGATACAAGCTATCTATATGAAACACCGCCCATGTACCATACGGATCAACCCGCATTCCTGAACGCCGTTTGCAAGATTGCGACTTGTTTAGAACCTCATGCTCTGCTTGATAAATTAAAGGAGATTGAACAAGATCTAGGCCGTCAGCCAACCTTCAGAAATGGCCCTCGACCGATCGACTTGGATATCCTGTTCTATAATGATCTCGTGATGAGCGATGAGCGACTGACAATTCCTCATGCCTCTATTCAAGAACGCGAATTTGTTCTTTGGCCACTATGTGATATTGCCAGGGACATGGAACATCCACGACTATTCAAGACGAACGGACAGCTGCTGTCACAGCTTTTGAAGATGTCTGCAGAGACAAAAGATGGACCTGATAAGCTGGACAAGGTGATACCTATCCAGGACCAAAAACTATGGAAATGGGACGAAAAGACATACATCATGGGCATTCTTAATGCCACACCCGACAGCTTCTCAGACGGCGGTAGTTACAACGATATCGACGCAGGTGTGGCTGCAGCATGGCGTATGAAGGAAGAAGGTGCAGATATGATTGATATCGGTGGTATGTCCACACGTCCAGGAGCAGACGATACATTTCCTGAAGAAGAAGAAATACGCCGTGTTGTGCCCTTGATCAAGGCTCTCCGTCAATCTGGCTTTGACTTGCCAATTTCTATCGACACCTTCCGTGCCTCGGTAGCCAAAGCTGCTCTGGAAGCAGGCGCCAGCATGATCAACGATATCTCAGGTGGCTCGAGAGATCCTCAGATGCTCAAACTCATGGCCGATGCACAAGTCCCTGTTTGCTTGATGCACATGCGCGGTGATGCACAAACCATGATGTCAGAAGCCAATACGACTTATGAGAACAACGATGTTTTGGACGAAGTGGCTCATGTTCTTCATGCCTTGGTCGAACGAGCTGTGGCTGCAGGTGTGCATCGTTGGAATATTATCGTTGACCCAGGTATCGGGTTTGCCAAGACGCCTAGTCAGGACTTTGAATTGCTCAGGCACATGGAAGAAATGTCTAAACATCCAGAATCACTTCTTAGGGGGCTGCCCTTGCTGATGGGTATCAGTCGTAAAAAGTTCATTGGACAAGTCACAGGTGTCAAGGAAGCAAGTCAAAGGACATTTGGTACTGCAGCTGCTGTGGCTGCTTCAGTCGCTGGTGGTGCCAACGTCATCCGTGTGCATGATGTGAGGCCAATGTGGGAAGTTATTCAAGTGTGTGACACGGTCTGGAAACGCAAGTAAAGAAAAAAAAGTATAAAACTGGTTATTTTTGTATATTTTAAGAAATAATTCAACAATGTAATAATAAATCGCATGCTTTGATCGACACAAGTCATTACAATGAGAGTAATATGAACAAGGGGGGTGCATCAAGTGAGATTGACGATAAGAAAAGAAAGGAGAGAGAGAGGCCCTTCTAATGAGCTGTGTGCTATAAATAGTATTCACCATTTAAAGAAGAAGCAAAAAAATTAACAAACAAATAAGGAGCAAATATTCATAGCTTCTTGATTGTATAAAATCAAATTTCAATTATAAAAGACTACATGTAGCATCCAATTCAATACTTATGACAAACATATTAAATTACAAAAAATTGTAGAGGAGAGAACATAGGGATAGGTTACGCCATAATCTAACAGAAAATATCCACGGGCAACTCAAAAAAAAAGAGAGAGAGAGGGGGGGAGATCAAATTGACAGGGAAAAAGTCATCTCCTGAAAGCAGACAATAAACCTGCACGAACCCTTTCATTATTAACTTAACGACATCATACAGACAAGTTTAAATAAAAACGATATTCAAACATATAAAAATTTATTTAAGAACAAAAAACAGAAAACATATAAACTAAGTGTAATTTATTTAAGGGCACATAAATAATGATCATAAATTAAATAAGATTTGAATACGCACTGTTGTTGTTGTTGTTGTTAGTATTATTACTAAAGTATGGTTGCTGCTCTTGTTTGCATCTTGTTGCTATTATAGTCTTTTTTCCTACTGTATCTTTATTCGTACCATGTCGGTGTATTCTTATATGTTGGTTTAAATTATCTGATCTTGAAAATCGCTTATGACAGTTTTGGTAGGGGCATTCAAAGGCTATAGATAAACAAAGGTCAATACATAAAAGAGTATGTCTAGAATCAATGACTTACGTTTTTCTAAAGTATGTATAGAACGTATATGTCGTTTGAGATGTTCTGACCGTTTGAACACTTTACCGCATCCATCTGCTTTACACGTAAACATGCGTGCACCTGCACCAGGCACATTTGATACTCTTCTTCCTCTCGATCGAGGCTGAGGTTTCAGAGGCGGCGTGTCTGGGCGCATCATTGGGTTATTAAATATCAAGTGATTATCATTTTGACTAAAGTTCTTATGATGTGAATCATAGTAATGAATAGGCCGATGCGGTTGTTGTTGAATCATAAATGGTTGAGATATCTTTTGTTGGTGAATGTCAACATAGATAGGGTCTATAAAGGAAGCCATAGATGGTGGTGGTGTGTCTTCTTCACTGCTACTTGGCAAGTAACATGGATCAGGATCAGATAGCATACTTGTGTAGCTGAACCGTCGCTCTGGATTGACAAATTTCATTATATGATTACCTTCTTGAAAAGGTGTCGTCTGAATAGACATGATATTAAAAAGTATAAAAAGAGAGAGAGAAAGAAAAGAGAAAAGAGAAAGAGAGAGAGATGGTTTTATAGACAGTATTGGGTGTATCTTTTTTACAATTAATTAAGGGATTTAGAATCTTTATATTCTATTTTAAGTGAATAAGCTCGTCTTTAAGCGAATGATAAAGTAAATTATCATAAGTTATATAGATTTTACAACACAGGGGGACCAATTTAGAATCACTCAGTTTTTTATGCAAAATTGAGACTAAACGTCAATTTTATGAAAGCACGAGTTAAGGGTGCAAATGTAAAAAGACATATAGGAGATGATAATTATGGGGCTCTTGTATGTTTATTGATGAGAAAGAAGGAGCATAGATATTTACATAAAGGAGAATGACTATCTTAAAATAGCAAAACATGGTCTGTGTATCTAAAATTTCCTGAAAAAAGTGAGAACAGTAATAACGCAACAGAATAAAGAAAAAAGGCAGAAACGAGTGCACTCTTAAAAAAATAATCAGAAAGTCCAATCCCCCCTCGCGCCAATTCTAAAGTCTTGGTTACCAAAAATAGAAATCGTCTTTGTCTAGAGAATACTAAAGTGTGTACGATGAGTAAATCTAATGCTGTAAATACAGTCAATTACTTATATTTTGCTTCTGTGGTACGGCCTGAAGAATTATGATTCTTGGGAATACTTTTGATTGCAAGTCCAGAAGCCGAATAATAGCTCTATTTGGCCAAGTACTACCAAAAGACCGCAGCTGAGGTCACCAGTTAGTCTGTCCATAATGGCATGGGAGGGTTCTATGACTGGTATACAGCATAATACGAGATAGATTTTTTTTTTTGCATTATTCTTTCCACCGAGCTTCTTTGTTCTTTATGCCTTTACTGGCTTGGCAATTACCTTTGATCCATTATTATCAACACGGATATGCTCACGACGCAGTCCAACTCGAGTTTATTTATACTTGGTGTTGAAAGAGACAACTACCAAGCTAAAGATATTAGTATCAAGAGCTTCTAATCATAACCTGTTCCTGGTTGATCTTTAATGACAGCATCATCATTTCTGTCTTTTATGTCCTTTTTAGTATTTACTCTAATTCTACTAGGATAGCATTTTACATGAATTGATTACAGAGTAAATATTGTTATTCTTTTGTTTTTGTACTGCTTTCAGGAACGAAGACTGTGATAGCTTGTCGCGTTTATGTACGTGTTGTACTGACATTACTTTTCCGAGATAAGAAAATAGCTGAAAAAAGAAAAGGTATAAGTGCTTCTCTCTTACAGCTCTTTGACTTGAAGGGCTGCCATCGGCACATAGATCCTTAAAGGTCTAAGATAACTGTAACATTGTAGTTTAAGAACCAGATGAGATAATACTACTTATTATACGAATATGTGATTGGTCAGTTTTTGGTGTCGATATGAAGGCATTGCTTATTGACTCCTTTTTTTTTATGTACAGTAGCTTGCTAGACAAGACTTGTGGATTCAATCACTTTTTCAAAAAGTCACTTACTATTATAGTCAAGTGGCATTACTCTAGGAAGCCCTGTGTCATTTGAATCCGCGCATAGTCGTTGCTTGTTGAATTTCAGCTTGTAGCTTATTGAAAAATACAGCATAGTAACATAGCCAGCACACAACGATATTAAAGAGCATTAGAATTGAGCCATTGCATCAACCATTTACTTTTCATTATAATAAAAACTTATTACATAATTCAAAAAAAAAAACCAAGAAAGCAGTTCTATATAAACAGAAGCTGGTCCTTTTTGCTATCAATTCGCCTTTCTCTTATAAGTGCATACCAAGGCTAGAGACAGTTACGTAATCGTAGCCATTTTTATACTGCCCCATCTCAATGGGACATTTGGAGTAGTTGTAGACAATGTCTATTGGTATCAATACGTTGCTCTATTAGTGTCTCATTTTACTAATAAAGGGTAACATTAGTAAAAATCAGATACGTAAACAGACGATTGAGAACTCAAGGCGAAAACATTATTCTATAATAAAAGAAAGAGCTGCCAAAGCGAACACGGTAAGCATCAGTTTATGATGATGAACCGCTGAACTGATAGTATAGAGATAAAGCTAGTAGCCATGATTACTTTGTCTAAAAGTCAAAAAGATTTTATTATACTCAGTCTTTTTTGTTTGGACTTGAACAAACAAAGATAATACAATATCTATTTTTGAACGCAGAGCCATAATTTTTTTACCTAACGGAAACACCTCTGTTATTACTTCCTACAGTTGCCATAGAAGAGTATAGCGAAGATTTCCTTTTTTTCTGGCCAACACTACATGCACCAGAAAATGCACTCAAAATAGACAAATGCTACGACCGCTACCTATGTTGTTACTTTACAACTTTACGCTACCAAAGCCTCTGACTAACCTAAGGCTGTCCAGTTCACTCTCTGTGATATAAAATACGAATATATCATAATTACACGTGAGCTAAATGGTCTTTGTTGATCAAACTGACAACATAAAATTAGAATAAATACATCAATAGCAACTTTTCTTTTTGTCTCTTTCTTTTTGGAACTTCATAAAAGTCGTACTCTAAATCAAGTAATATGGAAAGATATCTGTTCTTTGAACGAGCTTAACGTAACACTGCGCATTGAAAAGGTTTGTTGACGACATCACAGGTAACGCTTGTAACATTAATCCTACCATGGATTTCCTCGTGCGCGAAGTGTGCACCGTTTTTAATCGCAAGGGATTCAAAAATCACCCCCAATTCTTATTGAAGTTCAATATTCAACTGATATAAACTTTTTCCGACGTTTGATGGAGTATTCTCTTTCGATCTGCAAGTACTACAGTACGCTGCTAATTGTTTTGGCGATTGTTACCCATAACACATCTCAAGCATTAGCAGACCTGACTTATGAATGCTCAGAGCTTCCGTATGCTAAAAATATGCCATGCACTGGGTGGGTAAAAACCTGTTTTTTGATCAACAAGCAAACAATCACCAAACATTTAAAAAGCAAGCCTTTGGAAGCCATGGTTGCACTCGTTCATTTTCTTATAGAAGGAAAATCGGCGTTAATCAGTATGGAACGGCGTGATGGTCAAATCATTTAAACATTGTATCGCATTGCAAAACGTATCGTTTTCCAAGAAATTGTGAAGGAAGAAACAAATGTTGTCACTTTTGAAGAACTTTATTTTCGCGCATTTGAAGGACTCAACCGAACCGAGGAAAACCACAGCAAGACGAGCGATCGACTGCCTGGACAATCGCATGACAACCCTCAATGAGATCCACAGGAAACGATTTGCTGCAACGTCGTCTGATCCCACTGGCACAATTACCCCCGATCATGTTACTGCATTGACGACTATATCCTTTGAAACATATAGCAAGCATAATTCCGTTTTATATTTACTTCCTTCATATGGGTGCCTTTCTCTTTTGACTCTTCTACAAGCATTGGGCAGGTCCGAGAAGATTCACTACAGGCCGCATGTTTCAAGTATTCAGAATGAGTGGCAATCGTCTCAACCATAGATTCGTTCTAATCAACAATGTAGTCCATGGGTTTAGGACCGCCATTCTCATCAATAACATTCTCACTCTTCATCATATAAAGATATTGTGCTCATGCTCATTTGTAAAGATTGAAAAAAGAAAAAAGCATCATTTGCGATTTATATTTTTCATGAGCAAGCGACATGGTTTCTAAAAATACAACTTCAATTTTGACTCTCCAGCGATCTCAATTTTGATTGGCTAAGGCATTGCATTTTGGATTCGTTGTACACTATTTCATTTTTGGTAAGCTCTACCCAGATCATGGTTCTCATTCAATATTTTGATTTCTGTTAAAAAAGCAACCAATGATAAAGTCTTTTTTTTCTATATCCAATTCAATTCTATCAGTAATCAACAATTATGGTTTATTGGATTGTAAAAGAATATCCGAGAGGAATCCAATAAGAACACTTGTACTTTTTTCGATTGTTAAAACTAATTGTTTTATAAACTGAAAACAAAATATTCTTTTTTTTTCTTTACTCTTCCCAAGCATTTCTTTAAAAGGAATATAATAGTTATCCTCTAATTTTCTAAACATGAGCTGCTGTTATTGTGATGACTATTCTGTAGATTCCGACATTGTGCGTTTGGATCATAGAAGACAAGTAGAAATGTTTTTAAGTGCTTACAAGTTGACACAGTACTATGATACTTTTATCAATGAAGGCTTTGATAGGCTATTATGTGTAAAGTATCTTCATATCATTACGCAGTAAAATATTAACCTCCCTCTCTTTTGATTTTAAATGACAGCTACTTGATATTACAGAATCTGATCTCATTTCACTCAATGTCAAGAGAGGACATAGACGAGTAAGTTTGTTTATATAATAACAATAGCCTGTACTTATAGGTTATAGTTACTACAAAGGGCTATTGCAACTGCCAAAGGAATACCTCTGTCCACACCTATTTTGATAAACTATGGATACCATTATTATTATTACACTGGTAATTTTTCTCTTTTTTTTTAAAAAAGAAAAGGATAAAAATTAACATTCAATAATAGATTCGCCATGCAATATTATACCACTTTATCAAGCATTAAAATGCAATTGCACATCAAGACCAATTACACCTCGTGACGAATTTATAAAAGTAAAAACTGCATCTTTGAATGGGGAATTAAAAAAAGACTTTTATGAATACGCAATGGAAAGATGGGATTAATTAATAACAACAGAAAAGGAAGAAAATAAATGGAGTAAATCAAAATGACTCTATCCCCTTTGGACCTTTCTCTCTCTGCCTCTGCCTCTGCCTCTGCCTCTGCCTCTGTCTCTGTCTCTGTCTCTTTACCTCTTTTCTCCCCCTCCTTTCTTTAACCTCCTGTCCTGTTGGGTTGTTAATCTGGGGAAGAACGGTTTACATATTAATGTCCATACCACTTGGATCAATAACAAGCAAAATGATTGTTTAAACAAAAAATAAACACTTTAATAACATAAAGCCATTTGACAAAACAACACAGGTTTAAACAAATGAAGTCATATAAGTGAATTAGTAAATATAGTGTTTCAAAGATGAAAGATTGATATGGAAAGACTGTGTGCCTTGCATAACATCTTGTACAATCATATCACAAAGTAAAGTCGTTACTTTTTAAGTTTGAAGTCGTGCAAAACTTTTTGTGTGCAACAACGATGTCACTTGTTTCAATAATGAAGTCGTGAACACATTTGATGAACCTTGTTTATTTTTACATGTCGCTTAGTAATGCCCAACAATTTTCTTGGCAATTTTTATTTTGTATAAATTGTAATGATTTTTTTCTTTTTCCTGCTTACAATTTGTTTTACAGTTATTTGCTTGAGTGTTAATTGACTTCTGTATCAGCGGAAAAGATTGGTCTTCTTGCCAGCTTCGAAGCATTCTATCCAGTTCATTCTGCCGACGAGGTTCTGCCTTCATTTAATAGCAAATGCCAAGTCATCACCCTGATTTTCATCAATGGCTGATTCGATAGGAGTAACATCGCTATCGCTCTTGTCATCGTCGTGTAGGCATCGCATTTTGTTCGAAAACTGCATACCGGCCTCCGCGTATTTGATGGCTCGTTTGGTTGAACATTGTATGTTGTCTTTTGCTGATTTAATGATTTTTCCAAATTGAAGACTAATGGCATCACAAAAATCTTGCATCGTTTTGACTTGATCAGATACCTGTGTACAATATTTCGAAAATGATGTATATGCTGAGTGGTATATCGTAAGTAAGGTTGGATCATCGAGTTCATCCAACGTGAGGAGATGCCGCTGTTGTTGAGTAAAAAAGCAATTCAAGGCTACAATTGGCTGTAATGGTGTTGTATTCAGCTTTGTTATTGTAAAGAGGCTATTAAGTCGACAATATACGAATTAGATTCTTTATTAAGAAGAGCTGAATATTATTAAATTAAATTTGTGTGAGAGTTTACTTGGGTAGAGAATCTATGGCTGCCATTCATATTATTGTCGTCACTGACATTACTTATGCTTATGTTATTATTATTATACTAGTAGCTACTATTGTTATAGTTATTTTAAGTTATTCTTATCAGATATGATAGAGAAATGTAAAGTAGAATGTGTGCTCTACTGTAAGATTATACTCGAGTTATTATAATGATTATCTCATCAAACACGTTAAATAGCTTTGACATTTGCTTAGCAATTGAATCAGCGTTGTAAATATAGACGAACTTGGCCCACGAATGGTAGTGTAGGGTGTAAAAACATTGATTGTCTGCTATCTTGAATATTTTGTTAAAAAACTGCTGTTCTGAGAAACCTTTTACGTTGAACACAACCAAGATTGGTACAATATGTGTTTCCTCAAAGACATCAAGGCAGTAGCGAATAGCACGGGCAATAAATGGATAATTGACTTTTTGCTGGATCTCGACAATCACTGGTGGAAGGTCGTTCGTCGGTGTACAGTGAGGAAGGTAGAGGACGTCCGTTTTTCGACCGTCGTGTCTGTCACATGAGCCAACATAATATGCATCACTGTTTATTCCCTTTCCAACCACTTCTGCTATGATCATGTGCTTCATTTTTGAATCTTGCAACAGAAGTTTGCTTGCCAAATCCGTGCCAGGTCGAGCAGGCAAAGCAATTAGTAACATATCGGTTGCTTCAGGTTCTTTGTTATTTTCTTCATCACAGTTTTTTTAGGTGTATTTGGTCTGTCGTCACTATCGGTTTCTTTTGTGCTTGTAATCATGATTAAAAGCTTGTGTGAACGATGCAAAGGAGAAGAAAAAAGCGAAAAAAAGGGGAGAGTTGCGGCCAAAAGGAACTTTTTTTTTTTTTTTTTTTTGTAAGCGACAAGTAAAAATAAATGGAGTTCATGACGACTTCATTGCTGGATTAATCGACATCATTCTAGGATACGATTTTTTTCTGTACGACATTAAACTCAAAACCAGCGACTTTACTTTTTGAAATGACTATACAGTCTTTTCAGAAAGTAAAGTCGTAATTTTGCAATTTTTATAATACAATTTATACAAAAAAGCGACAAGCCAGTGCGACATCTCTTTCTGGAAATAGTGTACATCAGTTACTTTCAGCATTTATTTCAAACTCCCTTTTTGGCTCCTCAATATAGTCATTATCTAGATTGAAATCGTTTACATCTTTTGTACATTAGTAAAATAAGTGCTTAGCTCCTTCTTTTTTGATATCCTTTCAATCGTTTGATACATTGTAATATTATTTTTAATCTTGTTCAATTCTATTGTTTGTTGTTCTATTACCAACTAAGCTTTAAAGTTGGTCACAGTCCTCTTTAAGGTTATTCGCATTGTAAATTAGCCAATGAATAAAAAGAATGCACTATATGAATATAATGGTGTAAAGCCACAATGAATCACTATCCATCTAAATGATGAGTCTGTACAATTATAAGTCGCGTGAGTAACAACATGGTATGTACTTGAAAAAAGGGAAAACACATAATAGAACATAGGTATCCTTTATCGC
>JAMYHX010000483.1:0-32538 GCA_025529335.1 Rhizopus sp. PT2906
TCGGGCCAGATCATCCTCAGGCCGTATCTGTAAGCCAGTTCTTCAAACATGATACCAACAAGTCGAGTACAGCCATAACCTCCAATCACAAGGACAGGGTGACCAGTCTGTGGTCCATACTCTGCATAGCCTACTCGATGAGAACTCAGTTTGCTGTGTGAAGGCGCCTTGTATTGAAATGTCTGATGTAATCGAGGTTCTCGTAAAACATTGATTCGAGGAATGGTTGTTGGTAATTGTGGTATCTGTTCTGGTAATTCTGGAAATGTGACATCATCGCTAGATTTATGTCGGCCTGTCTGAGGCAAAGCCTGTTTCTTATTATTCTTGGTTGGTGTTGACTTGGAAGTGCGCAGAGGACCTACAAGAGTGGAATCCATGATAATAAAGAAAAGGGGGAAGAACAATGGCTTAGTGCAACCTTGGACATGTTATTTTTTATTGAATTCATTCGCCCCTCATTTTGAACAATTGAATTAAAAAATCAAGATGAATTTCCAAATACAGAGGTAGGAGATAGTATTCCTTATGAACTACGTGGCTTATTTGATATCCAAATTCCCACCGTGTCGATCTCTGGAGAGGACTTGTTCGATTGATATAATGATGACCTTGTTTACTGGTCTTGCGTAATCTCTGACTTTGTGATTCCATTTTAACCTTACAATACATCATCCTTTCTTCGGCACATTCAACATGTTTTCTATTTATGGCTGCATTATCACATTTGTTTGTCAGATTTGTATCTGTAGGTGTATAATAACCATCTGTTATCATTGTAAAACGCATGGCAGGTGCCTGCTTGTCTGCGTAGTATCTCCTACTCGTCGGCGTACACGGAGTAAAGCTAATGCAGTGTTTATCCAAGTTAAAATCCTGGATTCCAAATTGGGTTGTTGAGCGATTGCGCCCTTCTTGATCTATGCATACGACCACGTCGAGGGCTGGGAGTCTGTACTTTACAAATACATGGTGAACCAGATGAAATATCCTCTGAGAAATCTTCATCATATTATAAAGAGTTTCCAGGTCTAGCACAGGGTCTGATAGAATTATAACGATCACCTCATCTGGTAAATCATTAAACCGTCCCTTGAGCATTGATTTATTTTGTGAGTGATGTCCTTTTGTTCTTTGAAACCAACTGGTTATAGTGCTTAGATATTTCATGGTGATGTGTATATAAATAAGTTTACAATAAAGTCGTAAAGTAAAAGATGACAATCGTCAAAGAGTGAAAAAGAGAAAAGGAAAAAAGAAAAGAAAAAACTCAATTCACGTCAATTGGAACCTTGTTTAAATAAGGCCCATTCTTTTCAAATGATCGCCACGAAACCTTTGCCCTCAATGACTCACTTGAGCCGTGGCTCCAGTTTCTCCCATTGTTTTTGATGACTCGATCCACAGGTCATTCATGCTTTTGCATATATATCAGTCAAATGTCTCTGCTATTACCTTCTTTTATTTCAAATCAAGCGCGGAATATGGAGTCTTTCATGCGCTTAGGTGCAGCATTTTGCTTTCAAAGTTTTCACACACCAGGCAAGTTACTAAATTGGAAAGTCATGTGCTGTAGCACATTACCTCTTACAGCTTAGATGCAGTAGAAAGCTAAAACAAGGAGAAACAATAAAGCCAAGAGAAAATAAAAAAGAAGCACATATATAATAAAAGAGGCACATACCAATAGGTTGACATGGAGATGCATTCTTTACCTTTTTTTTTTATTAATCTGTTTGGATGAACTTGTTTAATTCCAAAAAAGGATCAAGTCTTATTTTTATCTCTCCTTTTAGATCTTGGAAGTGACAGAAAATACCTGGTAATACCTTGCTCTGTATCACTTATATTTTTAATAGAGCTTAATGGGGTATATGAATTGTTTCAATGCATTGCTGATTAAACATGTACCTCGGTTAAGTCATATGACCATACATTTCCTTGGTTCCCTTTATTTCACTCTTTAGAAATATTTGGCATAATGATAAAGTTTATATATTTAGCAAAAAGCTTAAATAAATATGGTCAATTTTTTCATACTTAACAGGTGATACAAACGGTGACCTAAAAGTGTACACGCGCAGCAACGGAAAGAGAATGTTAAGAGAAGAAGAGTTTCTTTTTCTTGTTTGATTCTTGAGTACCATCGTTTGTCCGTTTCTTGGATTGATTCAATTCTTGATTTACTTGCTTTTGAATGTCTAAAGCAAAGTGATAATCAGTGTGTTCGTCGATATTGACCAACAGGATCTTTTTATGGCATTTATCGCAGAGATATTCCAATGATTCATCAATACCTTGATCCCATAATGGAGCAACCGTCCTTGGCTTATCATATGTAGGTTGTGAACATGACGGGCTTGAAACAGATGATTCATTTGAGCTTCTGGGTATCTTGTTAAAGAATTGGTGTATTGAACGTGATTGGGATGCTCCTTGTGTAAAATTACTTGCTGAAAATTGAAGACCAGAGCATGGCATTGGGCTTCCTACAGATTTGAATACCTTTTCTAATTTCTTGGCTATGTTCTCTACACAATAAGCCCTTTCAATAAACCTTTTCTTCTACTTTTTGTTTATTATCTTACCATGATCTTTCATTTCTTCACGACTAATAGGTCCCATTGCTTTAGATCGAAATGAGAGGTATGGTATAGACGCGTACTGTAACTATATTATGTTTAGAATTTTGACGCACGCTAAAAGCCCAAACTTACAGTAAATGTTTTTGGCCAGGTATTAAACTCTTCATAATTCTTCAATACGCGATGTCGAAGTTCAATGGCCAATATAGAAAACCATTGATCCATCTCTTGAATATTCTCTACAGCAGGGTTAAACTGTTTAGCGGCCATAATCGATTTAGGAGCTTTCATCGGAATAACTTTAAAATAGTTAGAGATGATAAGTCTTGGTGTCTGTTCTTACTTTCTTCGTTATCCACTCCTCTACTAATATTATATAGATATCGTCCTGTCGAATCTCCAAATTTACGTTGAAGTTCTTCTATCGTATATTTCCTAATAAACAAATCAAAAAGGACTATTTCACACAGTTAAAAGCTTGTATATACCATAGATCACTTGCTTTGTTTATAGTAAGACTCGATTCAACTTCGCTCCCTAGTTTCCCGCCTAGGTTTCTAATTTTAGTGAACGGGACGTGTTCCATAAAATAGAGCGCGGCAGAATCTCTTAGGACTGTCTTTATGTCAACAAGATTAATAAAGAAGAGAGATACAAGTATATGTAAATATACCTGTTTATTTGGTTTGTTTTTACTGGAGCATAGTTTAGCAACCGATTTGTAATGAGCAATTCCTATTTGATTTAAAACTTATAAGCACTCACTTGCTTCTCTCTTTCTTTCTTACCAGCAGAACATGTGTATTGGAGTGTTGTATATATCTCATGACGTATTTTTGCCGCCAATTCTGCACCAAAATAAAGCTGCAGGTCTCTCCAGGTTGCCTTTGACCAATGACTTCCATCTGTTTCCAATTGCCTTCTTTCCTCTTCCTCTTTGGACTCGATAGCAATACCTACCTGATCCCAGTCAAGGTCTAGATCGCATGCATTGTCATCTAATCTATCAAGCAGTTCTGGGTGATAATCGATATATTCAATCAATCTCTGATTGACTGTAGAAGTGACATCCATAAATGCCTCATCGAAACCGATTTTTTGAATCTTGTCGCAGTACTGGTGAAATATTTTGAAAATATTTAATGACGCTGTTCGGTAAGGGTCAAGTGACACCTTGTGAGTGGCACGATTGGGGTTTTCATGGTATTGAGGTTCTATCTCATTTGCAGAATAGGTTGGCACATGTAATAGTTTTATCTCCGGACATAGTTTTTTGGCTTTCTCTACTGTACAATGTCTATCGATGCCTGCCTTTCTGGCTGGATAGTTTACTATGTTTTTCATTTTTAGACACAAACCCAAAGAAAAAAAAAAAGAAAATGCTTACCAGCAATAAGATTCTGCCACTGCTGCACGGCTACAGGAACGTCAGAAGATATGCCTAATCTCACTTGTTCTAATTGCACAAAGTTACATGTATGTTTCTTTTAAGCTCATTAGGAATTACCAACTTGACAATAAAAGCAATCTTGCCATATTGAGTTAGTTTTATAAATAATTGGGCAAGTATGTTTATACCCAAGTCAATATGAATTATACAACGAGATCCTTTAAGAGCCTGTGGAAGGGTGATTGTCATTACAGATATTTGAATAAAATGACAGATTAGGAAAAAAAAAAAAGTCGCGCTTTTTTTTTACGAACTTCTTTTTTGTAGACGCGTAACCAAATGTAAACTCAGAAAGTCAAAAAATCAAGACAAAAAGTGTGTACATTTTCATGCAAAGTAGGCTTTAATAAAAAAAAAAAGAAAATGATTGGTAGAAGAAGGAATTTTTAACACTTGCAGTTAGAACCACAGTTGCATCCTACATAAGGAAGAGTAAGCATTATATTAAACTATATTCATTCGTTATACCATTGTTAGTTCCTATAACAAATAGTTAGACTAACTATGCTTTCTATTATTTTTGTTTACCTTTGCAAGTACAGGCATCACTGTGTTTAGCACCACAGTCGTTACAAGTACAGTTTTGACCACAGTTGCAAGAAGCAGCAGAGCATCTATGTACAAAATATCAATCGATGTATTTAATGCATGTATACGAACTTACTTGCAAGAATCTTTGTTACAAGGACAAGCCATTTTGAAGAATTTATAAAAAGAAGAAAAGAAAGAAACAAAAAGAACTTGTGAATTTATATTCAGATAGAAAAGGCGTCAAAAGGAGTACCTCATCGGCCACACATGGTTGCACTTAGCCACCCAACGTCATATTGCGTCAAAAATGACTAAAGTATAAAATTTATTATATAAAATGGTAATATAATATGATAGAGAGTGGGTAGAGAGAATCTAATGGTTATTTAGCAGAAGTACCCGTAACATACATTGAACTGACTCGCTTTGTTCTCTCAACATCTGTGGTTGAGGAAGGAGGAAGAGGAGCAACTTGATCAACAACGTCAATACAATGTCTTGGGAAAACACCCTTTGCATAATTCTTGGTAATGTTGATGCCTTGGCACCAGCCATCATCATATTCTACAAGTAGTTCAATACGGTCTCCGGGCTCAATTTCTAACTCATCACTAAGTGTAGGTATATAAGTGGCAATGACTGTAAACGTTCCAAGCGAAGCTGTTTGAGGCTCTTGAGGTCCTTCTGTTATCTGAGGCTGTACAGCCGTAGGTGACTGCGTTTGATAATATTGTTGTTGCTGTTGCTGAATCGTTTCTTTACTCTGATTGTTAATCGCAAGTGCAGGTTGATACGTATTGAAATTACTTGTTGCTGTTGCTACCTGCTGCATGCTGGGCGCTTCACTATATCCTGTTTGAGGAGCAGAATAATTATCTTGATGGTCATAGGGCTTGTTTTCTACGCCAAAGTTAGGGTTCATTGTCGACATGCGAGCTGCTCGGCTCTGCTTCAATTGTCTTCTTCTTCTTCTACGTACGAAAAGCAAGGCACCTGCACCGGCAATGGCAACTACAAGAACAGCAACGACAGCGCCAATAATAGCACCAGAAGAGGATGATCCGGATGAACCAGTACTAGCGGCTGCTGATGCGGAAGGTGTGCTAGATGAAATGCTTCCGGTCAAACTAGGTACACTCGTGGAACTACTCATGACAGTTGGTGCTGGACTACTGACAATGGCAGTACTGCTGACAGCACCACTTGTAGAGGCACTACTACTACTGCTGCTGCTACTGTTGCTGCTATTACTGCTAGGAGAAGCAGAAGCAGCCGATGCTGTTTTAGGAGAAGACGAGGAGCGGCGTGTAGCAGCAGTAGTGTGGTTACTATCATTCGTTGGTTCATTCTTTGCCGTTGTATGTGTAGCTTTTGGTTTATCGGTGGTCTGAGTAGCATCTTTAGTGGCTAATACACATAATTAATTATGAGTACAAATATTATTTGTTCGTCTTACTTTTGTTGCTATGGTCCGTAGGTTCTGGGTCGCCTGCATTATGAAATTCAGGGCCACGCTTCTGAGGCAACCACATGGCATTTGTTGTTGTAATAATGCCGGCCATAACAAGCCATTTGGACTTGTCGTAATTGTTCATCTTTTAAAAGTAAAGGAATGGAAAGGGGGAGCAGTTAAAGAATACGAAAGGGTAAATCCTTTTTGAAGAACTAAAGTGTAAAAAAAGAAAGAAAGAGGAACTAGGGAAAGAAGAACGAGAAGAAAAAGGGGAAAAAGGGCGAGGAGTATTCATTTTTTTGGTATATTGAAATGAGCTTCAAAATGTGCCACAAAGGATATGGATCGTGTAACTATAATTCTACCAGATCGACCAGTTTCTTTGTGAATTACAAAAAGCAGGAACGCACAATGGGAAGAAAGGGATGAAGAGATAACATAGAGAATAATTGACCTGAAAAAGAAAAGAAGAATAGGAAAGAAGGAGAGGATGGGATTACGGTTGACAATGTTACCCTGTAATACAATATAAATCACTAAAGTTTTAGCTTGTTTTTAAAGTCACAAGTATTTTTATGTGTATTGACTTATGAGAAAGGAATATACCTTATCTACCAAGCGCATTCATTTTCAGACAGCTACAAGAAGCAATGAAGAGCATCTCAATGGACACTTCATCTTGATCCACCATTGGATTAGCACTCACATGAACTATATGCAAAACTATGTTTTCTTAGACGAATCAAGCTTCCATATCAACAAAAAGAAGGGCATAATGTGGTCGAAAAAAGGTACCAAGGCTATGATAGTCAATTCCAGTACAATTTCTATGCTTGGAGCCATTTTCGCTTCTGGCATCATCAAGGTCAGTCCGCGGATACAGAAGCATTCAAAGAAAATCAATTACCAACAACGAAACTGTCAGTGAGCACTTTTGCAGGTTTTATTAAGGCTATAATGGCCGAGATGAACAAGTATGATTATATGAAAGGATTCTACGTGATTATAGCTGATGCCCCCATTCATGCGGATTATCCTATGCGTATCTTTCTCCTTATTCGCATGATTTCGATTTGATTGAGCAATTTTTTGGTCTATAGTGAAGAGTAAATTCAAATGCACCCAACTATCTGACAAAGGAGTGCTTATGTCAAGGATTGCCAAAAGCTTGTAATTATATGTACATAACAGGTTTCTTTGACCGGCATTCTGTTAGAAATTTTGAAAGTATATCAACTTATCAAATATCTTTGTTTCAATTTGGCATTGTTACTTGGCGGTTTAGTAAATACAGTGTAAGCAAATTAAACATGGTCCACAAGCTGCCAAAATGGTAATTACTCTAAAAATCATAAAAAGTGACATCTCACTATAATCATAGATTTATACATGTCTTTTACTGCAAAAATGGATTACATTATGAAAAGAATACACCTTGCATAACCCTTTACTGGTTATTCCATCATTACTAATTTTATAAAATTTGCCATCCTGTATTATAAACGCGAAATATAAAAGAATGTTAAATGTAAATGGAGCTTCTCTGAAATCAGCTCTTGATACACCTAAACAGAAAAAATACTAATATGAATCCAGAAAACAGCCTAGTATGAGAAAAGCAGCGAGCGTCAACAATTCTTTGAATACAGTATATCTCTTGATCATCAACCTGGAGGCATCCCTTCGTCCAGTAAGCAAGCATTGAACCATATAATGCTGGACGTGCTTCTTCTCCAAAGATCTTCACCATGAAATCACAGTTTTGCTCTGATTTGCACAAAAGCATATGCTGGATTGCTCTTTTTCCAAAGTTTAGTTTGCGTCAAACGGGGCTTGTATTTCTTAGATCAGGTAGTAGACAAATGTTTCCATTGGCATTTGCTTAGAACCAGAGTGAGCATGTTCAACTCTTACAGTTTTTGCGAGATGTCATGATCTGCAGTACAATTTACCTTAATATCCAACTCACCATAAATGGAGCATTGCGCGCTGGCTGCTGCGTTTTTTTGACTTTTCTCTGTCGTCAAGTCCCCTCCAGTGCTGACAGGCATCGAGACGACATAACAACTGTTATATGATATTGGTATCGAAATATCTCACAAAAGAATTACATGCAAAAGTCTTACACTTCAAATTTGTTCATAGCTATTTCCAGAGTCCATATTCGTAGTTCCTCTACTTCATCCCGCTTTAAAGCTCCAATGCACTTTTTAAGGTTAAATGTATGATGCTTTCAGATAGTTGCTAAAGTCAGATTAGTTGCCATTGCATTGTTGACTTATTACTAGGAATCCAAAAGTGTTTGTCGTATTTGCATTATAAATACTTTATCTTATCGTATAAGAATACCTGAGAAAGAACAACTCAAAAAGACTGACCACAGAATGCGTTATTCTTACAGAACGTGTCATGCTCAGCTTTGATTGGCCATGGTTAATTCACGCAGCAATCCTGCTTTCATAAAAATGATGTTGATCGTCTTGATCTTGATAAAGAGGTTATATAGAGACTCATCAACATCATTTTTATTGTTATTGAGACTAAATCACAAAAGGTAAACCAATGGATCACTTACCGTTGTTTATTATCAGAACAATATTCCATTTCTATTGGAGAAGAAAAAGAAGGAAAAATAGAAGAAACCGATAGAGACGCTGTCTTGCCCAAAGCATGCCAGTTGTAAAACAAAGTTGTCACCCACGTATTCTTCTTTGAAGCCGTTTGATGTTGTACTATATCTCCGCCCCTTTCCGCAGAGTATAAACGTCAACCGTCTTTCATCATGATCTTTTAAGGTATTACACATAAATGATATAAAATCAACATCAGAAACAAACTAATATTTTCAAACAGGCGTACTAGCCAAGAATGCTTGAAGATCATTCAATCACGCTCAAAGAAGA
Organism: Rhizopus sp. PT2906; assembly: GCA_025529335.1. Classification (NCBI taxonomy): domain Eukaryota; kingdom Fungi; phylum Mucoromycota; class Mucoromycetes; order Mucorales; family Rhizopodaceae; genus Rhizopus; species Rhizopus sp. PT2906. Next base: position 8,923 of record JAMYHX010000483.1, read on the forward strand.
CATAAAATATGTCGTCTTCAGTTAATTTGTATGGTAAGCCCAAATAATGAGATTAAAAGGAATTGGCTTAGCTCGTACACAGATCTCTTAGTTTCATTGTTTACACTTAATTTAAAATGAAGGTAAATGAACCAATAAGCCAAATGTATCTGAGACCGATCGTGAGGATAACAGCCAAGCATGAATAATTCAAGGTTATTATGGATCTAAATAATAGTACTTTTTAATTAAAAAAAAAACTTTTGATTTTTACACACGGGATATAAAGAAATCTTGCAACTGAGCAAAGGTGCAAGAAGTAGACACAAAGAGAAAAAGAGAGGGGGAAATGATCAAATGATGCTTTACAAAGAGGGTTAAAGGATAAAAGAAATGAACATGACGGAGTTTTTTTGGATTAAGGGGGAGATGGATAAGCTAGAGCAAAGGGAAAATGGTGGGGTTTTCGAGGTTAAATGTGATAGGTGCAGCGCCTAGCATGGGAGAAGAGGATGCAGAGGATGTAGTAGATGGTGATGATAATGGTGATGAAGGTGATGAAGATGATGGTGATAAGGAAGATAAAGAGAACAAAGAAGATCCAAATGTAGCCAATGTTTGATTCAAGGCAACCATATGAGAGTGTTCTATATGATATTTTAAGCCATTCAGGTTCTTGTAACGTTTGCCACAATCACCAATGGTGCATTGATATGGCTTAGAAGCAAGGTTTTCACTGTCATCATTAATAAGGTTACAGTGACCATGCTGATTGTGGTATTTGAGACCATTGGGGTTTTTGTATGCTTTGTCACAGCCAGCTACAGGGCATTTATAAGGTTTATCCGCATTCATATCTAATACAAAAAAATAGTCAATAACAAATTCCTTTTGTTATATTGACCTATACATACTTGAGTTTGCACTTGCCAATATAGCGCCTGCTTGGGCAAGAAACTCTTCATTTGTAATAAGAGATGTAGGGAAGTCGGCACCATTACCAAGAGAGGAAGCTAATGCCAACTTTTTCACAGCAGATTGTGTCAAGATATCAAGAGCACTAGTGGAACCACCACTACTGATTTGACTGTGAGATCTCTTCTTTCCAGCAGATGGCTTTTCTGTATCTTCATTATCGTCATCAGATCCTGATGTGGATGATGAACCCGTCTTATAAAAATCATACAGGTAGGCAACTGCTTTCTTCTTAAGCACGTCAATGTAATCGCTCTTAGGTTCATCGGTTGAGGCTGTGTCTTCAGGCGAAAAAGAAGAAAAAGAAAAAGAGGACCAAGAGTCATTTTCACTGTCAAAAAGACTACTTTCATCATCATCTAAACGAACATGACACTCTTCATAATGTTGAAGCAGATCATGAAGGTCATTTAAAATAAGGCCACAGCAAGCAAAATCACGACAGTAAGAGGCTTCAAGATCTTTTGATTCAAATGTATCTTTAATATCATTCTGTGGGGTGCAAAGTTGAAAATCATAAGTACTATTAATTAAATGCGCGTTGGGTTAGCTTAGTATATAGATAAACCTATATTGTAACTTACTCAAAATTGATGTCTTGTTTAGGTATTGTAAGGGTACTCATGCGTCTAAGAGAAGAGTTGTATTCAAGAGGCACAGGCATACTTATGATTTTTTAATTAAAAAAAGAAGAGAGAGAGAAGGGGGGAGAAGATGATTTTTATATAAAAAAAAGCATCAAAAGAAGGGATCCTTTTTATATCCAAATGAAATAACCCGATCTCTTCTGCAACCTTAAACGGTGTTTGAATCTTGATTTTTTTAACTGACGACATCTTATCCGTTCTTATGAATGGACAACTTTTAAGTGGAGAAGTTTTAGTTGAGCGAAAAAAAAAGAGAAAAAATGGCACTTTCTATGAACCAAAGATTTTTTGTTGGTAGTTTGATAGAAATGATGGAGGAAGTAGTTTGATTACATTTTGAGCTATTTTCAACAGGTTTTTAGATGTAAATAATTCCCTTTTTCTATTATTTCTTTGTTTTGGCTCTCAAAATTTCATGTGTTCTTTTTTTTTTGGCATGAAGATAATGGCAGTTTTACACATTTGTAAGGATAGTTATATTGTTACACACCGAATTCTTGTTCCGAACGTGATACAAACAAACTTCATTCAAAAACGGAAAAGCTAATTTATGGGAACTGGGCTGTCAAAGAGTAATCATGCTGATTTCTATAGAAATGATCGCTATGGCGACAGAATACTCATTCCTTCATTTTTAAAGTGAACTATTGGTTCATATTTTTGTTTTTCATAGTCTAAACAAAGAGAGCCAGTATCCAATTATATTGTTTGTTATTATTATTTTTTTAGCACAAATAATATCAACTCCGGGGTTACAGAAAGTGTCTCACTGACAGAGTGAAATGAAAGGATATCAGATGGGTTTCTTATTGCTGGTATTGTTTTGTTGTTGTTGTTGGTGTGTTTACATGTAAATTTATGTATATTTCAAATGATTTCGCAGGGGGGGCTGTTTTTGATACAGCCATGCTTAGTCTATTTGTCCCTTGCTTATTGTGTATACTGTTACCCAGATACGGAGTCCCAAAGTGTTCATATAGTTGATTATAAACCTCTATCAGTGAATACTTCAAGATCAGTAAATCAATCAAGGGACTCTGTAATACATTAAGCTTATTGTGGTCGATTGCTTCACAGACAATTGTTCCACTGACGTTTTTGGTAACCTATGAGGATTGCATATTGTCTTTAATGGATAAAGTCGTATCCGTTGGAAGACATTTCATGCTCCACCTATCCACCCCCCTGTCCTTGAAGGGATTCCTTTTTGACAAATAGAAAGCTAAAAAAAATTGTAAAAGGGTTTCTTTTAATTTATTCAGCCTCATCGTCTTGTAAAGAGATTCTTTTTTCTTTACTTTTTACAAATAAAAAATAATGTGGTTTTTCCTAATTATCTATGGATGTCATTAAAACATCGCTTTGCCCCGAAAAACCCGACATATTATTTCTTTAGAGAAGTATGATCGCGTAAAAGAGTTGAGGATATACTATTAATATGGGTTGCACAATAACAGGGAAATGAACAACAGGGCTGCACCTACTGTTCCTGTTCTTTCTATTATCCACGGTTTTGCTGACCTTGAATGAGTAAGAATATTTCTATTGTAGCTTATTTTAACAACCTTATCGCAGTTGTAAAGGAACATTAAGCGTAAGACACCTTTTTTCTTGGCTGCGCGCCTGAGATGAAAACGGATAATTTATTTAACACCTACCGTATAAGCTCAGTAGTTGCCCTTGCTTGATTTAGCAAGACAGTGAACATGAAAGGACAGACACCCATTGTTTACACAGTGTGTATCTCATTATGCCACAAGATATTAATGTTTACATCTTTATAAATCTCTTGGTCTCTCTCTCTCTCTCTCCTCACCCATTTTTAGAGATCAGCCGAGGGAAGCTAATTAAATAAGAAAGCAAGAGAATTTATAAAAATAGAAGTTAATTAAAGCTATGGATATCCATTCAAGAAAGGGCTACATGACCTCATGCTTAAAGACGCATGTTGTCATGTTTATAACGCATTTATCTCGTTAGCATTCTATCATGTATTTACCCAGGCACACACCAATGGTCAAGTTGGGATAAACTCACAGAAAAGGACTATAAGGCAACATATGATTCGTTAATAACACACTATGCCTTTTAAATGATTGGACTTTTACAATAGACAATCTCCAATTGTGGGAAGTATATTTTGCATTTAAACAGAAGCTCAAGTTGTATCCTAAATGGGAAACGAGAATAGTGATCAGCCGACCAAAATAAGATTGTGAGTTTCGATGTCATACTTGTGTAGACTGGTGCCACTTTGCGTCCCATTTATTTATCTGTTTCAAGAATCAGATATTGTATAGTGTCAAGCTAATATTTCCTTTTTTAAACTGCATGTTTTTCTTCTATTCTCCTATGTTAATGCATATACATCTTTTTGGAACATACGCCCCTGAGTCCAGACACAGAGATGCTTATAGAGTTCATCTTTTGGACTTTAGTATATTTGCCTATTCGTACAAGAAGTACAGTTAATTATACATAATTATCTCTCTTTCTCTCTCTCTCTCTCTCTGTCTTCATTTACGCATAATAGAGATCTTTGCCGTTATTCAGTTTATTAGTTAATCATACACTGGAATACTCAGTGACTTTTTTTTTTTCTTTTTTTCTTTATTGCTCAATGTCAGATGCTGAAGAAAAACTGCGGGATCGTTACCTTCAACTGTGGCTCAGCACTATAAAGGAATCACCCAAGGCAACATTCCAACTACATGGAGGAATTACAGTTCAAGGGAAATTGCGAGCGACTGACAGTGAAAACAACAGATTTCGAGTAGATCAACTCGAGTCGCCCATGGGAACATACGATAGAGCAGTAATCCGTGGAACTGACATTAATGTTATAGAATGGGATGTATAAATAGGTTTCCCAAAGAGCTGAAAAAAAAAAAAGAAAATAAAAATACATACTATCAATACGTACGCTCAATGTTAGCTTTCACTTTTTTTTTAAATGCACTTTCTTTACCCTTTCGAATAATCGCTTAGTTCAAAGTACGCGCGCAGACTCAATCTTGTCGGCTTTACACAAGCGTATGAGTTTTGATTTGAAGATAAGATGACAAATGACCAATGTAACTCTTCCAAATGGACAAATGAGCATTTACTATATCCTCTTTGTATATCCTAGCAATATATATACTGTGTGAATATATAATTGCTTGACGTTCTTGACTTATTACATGCACACGCATATATTCAAACTTTTTCATCTACCCAACATTACCACTTTGAAATCCGCAAATATGGAAAAATCTATAACGCATATTCTGAAGCTGTCTTCAGTTGTGTTTGTTTAACGTTGTACAATAAACTTATTGTTTATAGAAAAAGCGGTTGACATTACTAAAAGTATGATAAAAATGAAGTAAAAGAAAGCGAATAATGATAGTTATTGAATTAAGACTAACTAATTATATTAAAAGGATACAATGCGGCTGGTAAATGTTGTCATTTTGCGAAAAATGAATTTGCATCTACAGACAGAATATTGACAATCTAGGAATTTGTGTTTATCTGCAAAAGCCTTGCAGGTAAGGTTGTCTTTGTTGTCCATGCACCACTGGGCGTCAGCAACAATAGTTCGTTGTCGCTTTTTCTTGGAAGACATAGCCTATCAACAACAGAAATGAAAAAAGACGGAACTATAATAACGTTACAACACATGGCTTTTCTGTATTCCAATAACTTTAAATTTGAACGTAGCACATACACGCATACAATGTGGAAAAAAATAAACAAGAAAACTAAAAATAAAAAATGAAAAAGAGAAAGTCAGTGTTCCTTGAAGCAACTCATGACATTATGCTTTAACTGAAGAACACTCTTTGGTAAATAAGATCAACCGAAGTTGTTACACGAACGTAATGTAAGATCCGAAACTGAGAATATGCTGAGAAATAATGTGTATGAATTATAGACCGTCTTATTCAAGATACCATATTAAAATCAGTTGACCATAGGATTGCCAGGCTGATAAAATTCATGGGTAATGCCTTGATGTAATCATTAATCCTTTTAACTCTATTCGGTAAGCTTCATAAAATAGTGTGTGTTATTGTATGCTAGTCTATACCAAGCATTTCATATTTTACAACGGAGTTGGCTAATGAATGAACATTGTGGCTCAGGTATAAAACAAACTATAACGCGTTGTCATCAAGAACCCGCTTCGATAGCTCTATGTGTAACCTCCAAACATGAGTGGGATATAGAGGGATAATAACACTATTTAAAATAATGGCTGAAAAAAAGAGAGAGTTATACTGTATTTCCAAAAAATAATGACGCTGCTACTGAGACTGAACACCCTATTGAAACCGTTGTAATGTTGTCAGAGTAATAGCAAATACAAAAAGAATATGGCTCACTATCCTCCCCAGAATGTACCTTGGTGGTAAGTAAGACTAATATTAGGATATATGCTCTAATACTAACATACTTTTTCTCTCTTTTTCTACATATACCCTTATCTCTCTCTTTCTCTCTCTCTTTTGACATGATGTCGTTTTATTCAAACATATGTTTCTTTGTCGTCTTTTTACGGCAATATTTTATAAAATTAACGTTAATAATTAATAAAAATACAATATTTGACAAAGGAAACAATTTTATTGCAGTTGTGCTATTGTTCAGATATGAAGTAAAAAGCGTAACACGTTTCTTTTTTGCATTTTTCGATAACAACAGCAATCATCTTTCCTAAACGTTTCTTTTCTGAATTAACCACTTTAGTTGGAAGTTGTTTGTATTATCTCTTAGATAGGTCCATTGAGATGCTTTTCCTTTTACCAACAGTTAAATACTTTCATAATTTATTTATACAATACTTAGTCAATGGCTTATGTTCAAACAAATGACAATCCATAATAAATACTTGAATGTTTGGTTTTGTATTGCTATTTACGCACATTGCAATGTTTGAAAATGAATTAAAAAAAACAAGTCTCCACTTTAGTACAATAATGTAAGTGAAATACGTAGAATAATGGACAGAACTATTCATAATACTTGGAGTATGCTACAAAGAGGCTACAGTAAAGCTTTGCAGAAGGAATGCCTTTTATAAATTGTTCCTTTTATACTACTTCAAGGATAAAGGTAGCATTAATCTATTACTTTTATACATAATTTATGAATATACAAAATGATATACAACATAGACTATAGTTGTCAGTACGAATTTAGTCAACAAACCTTCTAGTATACTATTAGATCAAAAGAAGAGTTTAGTGATTTTGATTGATACAGGGCCGTTGTATTTTTAAATTCAATAAAGATTGAATTCTAATAAAATACTTCATTTCCTCTCAGTTAAATGGTATCTGCTTAATGCTCATATCCTCAGCATTTTACAAAAAAGAAGAGCTAAGTTTCTGGTATTTGTTCGACTGTTGCTACTACTAATAAGAAAAATTGTTATCATCAGTCATTTAGAATGGTTTTAGTCATTCTTTGACCCACACCTTATCCAATATACATATGGAGGAATATCCCGAGAAAGGATCACATGTATATATGCTCGCTTTACAATATCTTGTTTTATTTTGATTTTATCTCTATTAAGCACGACAATTACAAGTACGCTTTGAAGTAGCAATGGCAAATATATAAAGCATTTCATGTATAAAAACATGGTCCCTTTATATAATGCTCTTTTCTGTAGCTAAATAATAGCTATGTTATTACTTATGTGATCGTGAACAAGCTTATTTGAATAAACTGACTCTTTGATCTGCGTAAATATGGTTATACTTTATTGCCATTTTGTTGTGTACCTTACGATTACATTGTTTTGCTTCTAATTTCATTTTAAAGGATACTCTTTAAAAGTAAATATTTTGTTTTAATTTCTTTTTCTTTTTGCTCGTAACTAGCTAAAAGGAATATATTCTGGAAATAGTGTTGTATACTTCCAGCTGGTACACTTGACCACGTGATAGTCATAGAATCAATGGCAGATCATAAAAGTCATTTTTATTAAAGAAATCAAGAAGCTTAAAGAGCGAGATGCTTCTATTTATTTTTTGCTATTTTACTATATATTTTTTTTTTTAATTTGAAGTCTTTAGAGATGTTTTTATAGCAACGCAATGCTCATCAGTTATGCATTTTTTGATATATTAAATATAGAGTTTGTGTAATTATACTTCCAAGTATGGAAGTCTATATTCCCACAGTCGTCCCTCGTTTTCCCGTTGACTAGCAAATCCATCATTTGGGAACAGAAGTCGAATTGATAGATATAAAAGAAATATTATATGTACAAACAATGCTAAGGACTGTTACATAAATAATTACATGTAGATTTCACCATTGACTATCTCTTCCTTTCTCTCTCTTTTGCTTTCTCATTTATTTTTGATGTCAATCATCCGGCGCATATTTCCTCAGCGCAATTTTACCTTCACCAATGTTTGATAAAGAATTTGTTCTATAGAGATCCGGGAATTGATATAATAACCAATGAACAATGTATAAATTGACTGCTTTTTTTAAAAGGTTACACGGTATCAGTTACCCTAAAAGCATGAGTAATGTGGCTTGTTCATCTATGATCTTGATGATTGCTATACTCTCAGTTTTGCCTAATTTTTGAGTAATGATTGTAAAAAAGGACAGCAAGAATGAATTAAATAGTCATCAAGGCGTGTATTTTACATCAATGATAGACTAAAATGGTCAGGTTTTAGTGGTTTTAGTCGAAGAAAAAGGGTTCGAGATAGATCTGAAAACAGCGGCCATTGAATTATGAAAATTTTTTTTTGCTCTCGAAAAAGTATAAAAAGGGCGTTTAATCTGGAAAGCTATTGCTCTTCTCAGCTCCTTTGGCTGACGATCCCCGGAACACACTTTTTTTATACTTTCAAATAAACCTCTTCCTTATTTATTTTAATAACTTTATTGTGTATCAACGTCAACCACGTGTATAAAAGTTTATCCATTCTCTTTAGTAAAGTAAAATACTGGTGTGGGGTAGCATTTATACTAACAGTTCACATTCAGTTTAATTCAGTATAAAAAAAGAAAAAGTAGTAAATCATGGCATCTAATATTCCTGCGCCTCCTGTTACCTCTATGGGTACTGCCTTTGCACCTACCACCATTGGGTCACACATCACGGCTCCTGCTGCCAATGCTACTCCCATCAGTCGTTCCCCTCGTTCTCCCACAGCTCCTCACCGTCCTGCAGCTGCTTTAGAAGATCCTAAGGATGTTACTACGGCTGCTCTCGTCTTGAAGGACGGTACCAGTTTCCAGGGTATCTCTTTTGGTGCCGAAAAGAGTATCTCTGGTGAATGTGTTTTCCAAACTGGTAAGTTTTGATTTGTGGGGAAAAAAAAACATTGAGAAAAAAAAATTAAAATTTCCTTTTAAGGTATGGTCGGATATCCCGAATCTTTGACCGATCCTTCTTACGAAGGTCAAATTTTGGTCATCACTTACCCTCTTGTTGGTAATTATGGTGTTCCCTCCCGTAAGGAAATGGATGAACTTTTGAAGGATATTCCTTTGAGATTTGAATCAAGTCGTATTCACGTTGCCGGTTTAATCGTGGCCAACTACTCTCAAGATTATTCTCACTATCTTGCTGATTCATCTCTTGCTACCTGGTTGAAGGAAAATGACGTTCCTGCTTTGTATGGTATTGATACGCGTGTATTGACAAAGAAGATCAGATCTGAAGGTGTCTTGCTCGGCAAGATCCTTTTCCCCAAAACCTCTTTTGACAGCGGAGTTTTGGAAACCGCTGCTTCCGCTCTTGGTTTCTCAAGCACAACCACTGAAGCTGCCACTGACCGCTGGATGAGGGACTACCAAAATGTCGACTGGGTTGATCCTAACGAACGTAACTTGGTGGCTGATGTTTCTATCAAAGAGCCCAAGATCTACTATCCTGATCCCGCTAATGCTATTAAAGTTCCTTCAGGTCGTACAATGCGTGTTATCGCTGTTGATATCGGTATGAAGTACAACCAGATCCGCTGCTTTGTCTACCGTGGTGTTGAACTCAAGATTGTTCCCTGGGATTATGACTTCCTTTCTGAACCCGAGGATACCTATGACGGTCTGTTCCTCTCTAACGGTCCTGGTGACCCAACCACAATTGATGTCACTATCAAGAGAGTTCGTCAGTACATCCAAAATATCAAGAAGCCTATCTTTGGTATCTGTTTAGGTCACCAAGTCATGGCTCTTGCTGCTGGAGCTAAGACAGTCAAAATGAAGTACGGTAACCGTGGTCACAACATTCCCTGTACAAACATGATCTCCGGTCGCTGTTACATCACTTCTCAAAATCACGGTTATGCCGTTGATGCCTCTACTCTTCCTGAACACTATCAAGAACTCTTTGTTAACGCTAATGATGGTTCTAACGAAGGTGTCATCCACAAGTCTTTGCCCATCTTCTCTGTTCAATTCCACCCTGAATCTACCCCAGGTCCTCGTGATACTGAATTCCTCTTTGATGTCTTTATCAACACCATCAAGGAATGCGCTGAAACCAACACACTTGTTCCCGTCAAGATGCCCGGTGGTGTCAAGGCTGAAAACATCAAGAAGAACCCCAGAGTTAATGTTGAGAAGGTTCTCGTTTTGGGTTCTGGTGGTTTATCTATTGGTCAAGCTGGTGAATTTGACTACTCTGGTTCTCAAGCTATCAAGGCTTTGAAGGAAGAAGGTATCTACACTGTGTTGATCAACCCCAACATTGCCACTATCCAAACTTCCAAGGGTTTGGCTGATAAGGTCTACTTCTTGCCTGTTACCCCAGAATTCGTGCGCAAGGTTATCCAATACGAGAAACCTGATGGTATCTATGTCACTTTTGGTGGTCAAACTGCTTTGAGTGTCGGTATTGCCTTGAAGGATGAGTTTGAAAGCTTGGGTGTCAAGGTGCTTGGTACTCAAATTGATACTGTTATTACCACTGAAGATCGTGATCTCTTTGCACAAGCCTTGTACGAAATTAACGAAAAATGTGCCAAGTCATCCTCTGCTGTCACCACTGAAGAGGCTCTTGCTGCTGCCAAAGAAATTGGATACCCCGTCATTTGTCGTGCTGCCTATGCCCTTGGTGGTCTTGGTTCCGGTTTTGCTGATAACGAAAAGGAATTGATTGAACTTTGTAACAAAGCATTCGCTATTTCTCCCCAAGTTCTTATTGAAAAGTCTATGAAGGGCTGGAAGGAAATCGAATATGAAGTTGTTCGTGACTGTCAAGATAACTGTATTACTGTCTGTAACATGGAAAACTTTGATCCCTTGGGTATTCACACCGGTGACTCTATTGTCGTTGCCCCCTCTCAAACACTCTCTGATGAAGATTACAACATGCTTCGTACCACTGCTGTCAATGTCATTCGTCACCTCGGTGTTGTTGGTGAATGTAATATTCAATATGCCTTGAACCCCTTCTCTAAGGAATACTGTATTATCGAAGTCAACGCTCGTCTGTCTCGTTCTTCTGCCCTTGCTTCCAAGGCCACTGGTTATCCTCTTGCTTTTGTTGCTGCCAAGCTTGGTTTGGGTATTCCCTTGAACGAAATCAAGAATAGCGTTACCAAGGTAACCTGCGCATGCTTTGAACCTTCTTTGGATTACTGTGTTGTCAAGATTCCTCGTTGGGATTTGAAGAAGTTCAACCGTGTCAGCACTGCTTTGTCTTCTTCCATGAAGTCTGTTGGTGAAGTTATGGCTATCGGTCGTACTTTTGAAGAAACCATCCAAAAGGCCATTCGTGCTATTGATTATCACTTTATTGGTTTCAGCAAGGTAAAACTAATACAATTTATAATAGTGAGCAATATATACTTACATTTTCATTAGAACGATCAAGTATCTGATAGTGACATCGACTTTGAATTGTCCAACCCCTCTGACCGTCGTTTGTTTGCCATTGCCAATGCTATGCACAAGGGATACAGCGTCGACAAGATTTGGGAGATGACCAAGATCGATAAATGGTTCTTGAACAAGCTTCAACGTATCGTTAACCTTGACTTCCGCCTTGGTGGCTTCAACAAGACCAACGTTCCTGGTAACTTGCTCCGTTCTGCCAAGCAGCTTGGTTTCTCTGATCGTCAAATCGCAAACCAACTGAACAGCAATGAATTCGCCGTTCGTAAGCTTCGTCAAGAATATGGTATTACTCCCTTCGTCAAGCAAATTGATACTGTAGCTGCCGAATTCCCCGCCTTCACCAACTACTTGTACATGACCTACAATGCAGTTGAACACGATATTGATTTCGAAGACAAGGGTATCATGGTTCTTGGTTCAGGTGTCTACCGTATTGGTTCTTCTGTCGAATTCGATTGGTGTGCTGTCCGTGCTATTCGTACCATTCGTGAAAAGGGCATCAAGACTGTCATGGTTAACTACAACCCCGAAACAGTCTCTACAGATTATGATGAAGCCGATCGTCTTTACTTTGAAAACATTAACCTCGAACGTGTCTTGGATATTTATGAAGTTGAACGATCCTCTGCTGTCATGATGTCTATGGGTGGTCAAACTCCCAACAACATTGCCTTGCCCTTGTACCGTCAAAACGTCAAGGTTCTTGGTACATCTCCTGAAATGATTGACAATGCTGAAAACCGTTACAAGTTCTCTCGTATGTGTGATAATATTGGCGTTGATCAACCTCGATGGAAGGAATTGACCAGCTATGAAGAAGCCGAGGTGTTCTGTGAAAAGGTCGGATTCCCCGTCTTGGTTCGTCCCTCTTATGTCTTGTCTGGTGCTGCCATGAACGTTGTCTTTTCCAAGGACGATCTTGCTTCATACTTGAAGGAGGCCGCTGCCGTCTCTCGTGACTACCCTGTTGTTATTTCCAAATATATTGAAGATGCCAAGGAAATCGAAATGGATGCTGTCGCTTTAGATGGTAAATTGATCTTCCACGTTATCTCTGAACACGTCGAAAATGCTGGTGTTCACTCTGGTGATGCCACGCTTGTCTTGCCTCCCCAAGACTTGGACCCTGAAACCGTCCGCAAGATCGAAACTGCTACTGCCAAGATTGGTCGTGCCTTGAACATCACTGGTCCTTTCAATATTCAATTCATTGCAAAGGATAACGAAATCAAGGTAATCGAATGTAACGTCCGTGCTGCTCGTTCCTTCCCCTTCGTCTCCAAGGTGCTTGGTGTTGATTTGGTCGAAATGGCTACTACTGCTATGCTTGGTCTTCCTGTTGAGCCTTATCCCAAGGTCAGCATTCCCAAAGACTATGTTGGTATCAAGGTTCCTCAGTTCTCTTTCAGCCGTTTATCTGGCGCTGATCCTGTCTTGGGTGTCGAAATGGCCTCTACTGGTGAAGTTGCTTGCTTTGGTAAAGATAAATATCAAGCTTATCTCAAGGCATTGTTGGCCACCGGCTTCAGCTTACCCAAGAAGAACATTTTACTTTCCATTGGTTCTTACAAGGAAAAGCAAGAATTGCTGCCTAGTATCCGCAAGCTTCACGAATTGGGTTACAACCTCTTTGCTACCACAGGTACTGCCGATTTCATTTCTGAGCACAACATCCCTGTGAAGCACTTGGAAGCCTTGGATGGTGATGGTGATGACAAATTGAAGGCTGAATACTCACTTCAACAACACTTGTCCAACAACTTGATTGACTTGTATATTAACTTGCCTTCTCGTAACCGTTTCCGTCGTCCTGCTTCTTACATGTCAAAGGGTTACCGCTCTCGTCGTATGGCTGTTGACTACTCAGTTCCTCTCTTGACCAACGTCAAGTGTGCTAAGCTCTTCATTGAAGCTTTGGCTCGTAAGAAGGATCACGAAGTCTTGACCATCGACTACAAGACCTCCCACACTCAAGCTCAATTACCCGGTTTGTTCAACATCAATGCCTACCTTGAAACAACTGAGGAATTCGCTGACGTTGCCAAGGCCTCGCTTGCTGCTGGTTTCACTCTTATCTCTCCTATTGCTCAAGATGTGACCAACGATGTCTCCCTCGACAAGTTGAGCGATGTTGCACGCAAGGCTGCACATACTGATTACTTGCTCAATGTTACCGCTACTACCGAAAACGTTTCTCAAGTCGACAAGTGTGCCTCTGATGCTGCTGTTCTCTACATCAACACAGAACGCATCGAATCAAGCAAGATCTCCGTATTTGATAATGCCTTCTCCGCATGGCCTGTCAACCAATTGATCATGACCGATGCAAAGGGTACTGACCTTGCCTCCATTTTGCTTTTGGCCTCTCTCCATAACCACAACATCCACGTCACCAACGTGATGAACAAGGGTGATTTGGCTTTGATCAAGATGAGTAAGGAGAAGGGTTTGGCTGTCACCTGTGACGTTGCCGTTTACTCTTTGTTCTTTACATCTGAAGACTTTGGCAACACCAAGCTCTTGCCTACCAAGAAAGAACAAGAAGCCTTATGGAAGCAATTGGACACCATTGACTGTTTCACCGTTGGTTCTATTCCTCGCAAGTTGGCCGCTGAACTTGGTCACAAGGTTGATGCCACTGCTGGTATTTCTGAATCTTTGTCTCTTCTTTTGACTGCAGTTTCTGAAGGTCGTTTGACTGTCAAGGATATCACTGAACGCTTCTATGATAATCCCAAGTCCATCTTTGGCATCTCTACTCAGCCTGACACTTATGTCGAAGTTGCCATTGATCGTACCTCTGCTTGGTCCAAGCCTCAACAATGGTCTCCTCTTGCCGGAAAGACTGTTCGCGGCTGTGTCGAAAGAGTTGTATTGAATGATGTAACTGTCTTTATGGACGGATCATTAGCCAACAAATCCCCATTGGGCCGTGATGTCTCTGTCCAAGCTCAAGCTGTCCACACTGGTAAGGAAACTGGCAAGGAAGCTGAAAAGAAACAAGCCAAGCAAGTTAGCCAAGAAGCCGAACAAAAGGCATTGGAAACCACTCCTGTTGAACAAGATGACCGTGCTCGTGTCACTGATTCTATCCGCTTGGCCGGCACTGCTGATCAACAGCTTGTCTCTCTTGAAGCTCCTCGCTATGAAGTCTCTGCTTCCCTCGCTCGTGTTGTCAGTCGCTCACCATTCTACCGCAAGCATATCTTGCGCTCTTCTCAGTTTGACCGTGATGACCTTCACCTCTTGTTTGCTGTTGCTCACGAAATGCGTAACTTGGTTGAACTCTATGGCTCTATCAACTTGCTCCAAGGCCGTGTCATCAGCACCATGTTCTTTGAACCCTCTACACGTACCTCTTGTTCCTTTGAAGCTGCCATGAACCGTCTTGGTGGTAAGGTCGTTTCTGTGAGTGCAACCACTTCATCTGTTCAAAAGGGTGAATCACTTGCTGATACTGTCCGTACTTTGGGCTGCTACTCTGATCTCATTGTTCTTCGTCATCCTCAACCTGGTAGTGCTCAAATTGCTGCCAAGTACTCCAAGGTTCCTATCATTAACGCCGGTGATGGTATTGGTGAACACCCTACCCAAGCCTTCTTGGATGTCTTTACTATTCGCGAAGAACTTGGTACTGTCAATGGTTTAACCATCACATTGGTTGGTGATCTCAAGAATGGTCGTACTGTTCACTCCTTGGTCAAATTATTGACTTACTACCAAGTAACTATCAACTATGTCTGCCCCGAATCTTTGGCTATGCCTAAGGAAGTGGTTGAGGCTGCTACAGCTGCTGGTATCAAGCAAAACTTTTATTCTTCCCTTGATGAAGTCATTGGTGTCACTGATGTCTTGTACATGACTCGTGTCCAAAAGGAACGTTTCGAATCTGAAGAAGAATACTTGCGTGTGAAGGATGCATTCATTTTGAACAACAACGTATTGAGCAAGGCTAAATCTCAAATGATCGTCATGCATCCTCTTCCTCGTGTCAATGAAATTGAACCTGAAGTTGACTTTGATCAAAGAGCTGCTTACTTCCGTCAAATGAGATATGGTTTATATGTCAGAATGGCTTTATTAGCTCTTGTTATGGGTACTCTTCGCAGTTAAATGCAATGTAAATTATTTGATTCAATTTTATACATATTATAATATATAAATAAAGCATGTTCTCTCTCTTTTTCTCAGTAAATGGTTTATTAAGCAAGAGTTAGATCTAGATTTGCATTGTTCAAACCTCCTCAATCACACAACTGAGGTTTGTTTTTTTATCAGTTAGCCCGACTAAACGTGACTATTGTGTGTAAAGCTTTATATCTGAAGGAACAATTTCAGATTGTGGAACCCTCGCTTTTTTTTTCATTATGTCTTCGTTTTCCTTAATATCAGATATTCCACCCAGGTATCGTGGTCCATCAGTCATCACTTTCCACCCACGCCCTCGTAATATTATTTCCAAAATGTTGAAAAGAAGAACCTTAAGAGAGGAGATTCAAGCTTTTTATGCAAGACAAGTTGAAGGATCACCCAATATACCAGCCTACCTTAGCAATACAGTGTACGCACAGTTGATAAAACAACAACGTCTATTATTCTTGAAGCGATTATATACAACACCAAAGAAGAATGATGACGATTCAGCTCGAATAAAGAAAACATACAGTTCGCATAATGGACTGATTTTGCAAAGAGAGCCAGTAGAAGCTGATCTTGATGTCAACATCTTTGATGGTCATAGCTTGATTACCAGTAGCCGTAGTCACAGCAGCAGTAATGAGAGCTTCAGTATTCCTACAGCAGGCAACAGCAGTGGTAGTAGCAGTGGTAGTGATTCGAATATAAATAAAGCTATTCCTTCTAGAAGCGAATATGCAGCACTAGAGTCATTACTGCTTCAGGGTTCATTCAATTATGCTCTAGCCACACAAGACTTGAGACTACCGACAGCTTGGGACCCCAAGTCAAAGGGTGACAACATCGAACTGAGTGGTGATAAGTTGCAACTTACTTTTAAAGGTAGAATAAATCAAGGGCATATGAGTACAGTCATCATTTACACACATAGTATATAGGCACTGGAAAAGACGATATAGAAGCATCATCTGTTAGAGCAAATCATTCAATGAAAAAACAGTGTGGTATATACTACTTTGAAGTTCAAATTATCTCAAAAGGAATCGATGGTCATATCGCAATTGGCTTTTGTAGAAAGATCAATAGCTTAGATCGCTTACCAGGTATGAAGTGTATTAAAAATGATACTACAATTGCTTACATTATCATCTAAAGGCTGGGAAGAGCATTCTTGGGGATACCATGGACAGAATGGACATAAATCTTCTGGTCCTGGTACAGATAAATCATATGGTCCTCGATTTACTACAGGGGATGTCATTGGCTGTGGTGTTGATTTCAGAGACATGTCAGCATTCTATACGAAAAATGGTGTCCATTTGGGTGTAGCGTTTAAGAAGATTAAAGAAACAGATCTTTACCCTTTCATTGGATTCAAGTCACCAGGAGAGAAGGTCATGGCTAATTTTGGATCAAAGCCGTTTAAATTTGATATTAAACAGCATATGTTGAATGAAAAAAGAGAACTTATAGATGGAATCGCCTTGAAACCATTAGAACCTCATCACTCACAGTCAACTGTCATCAATCATTCTATTGCCAAAAATTTAGCAGATAAACTAGTTTTGGATTACCTTCGTCATCATGGATACACAAAATCAGCAACTGCTTTAGAAAAGAAGATGGCTGCATTGCATGGAGGTACAGAGTGGATGGAAGAAGATGAATCTGTAGATTTAGATGCTGCTCATAGACAAGGTTAGTACAATCATATATGTTCTATAAAAAAGACTAAACCGTCATAGAAATTCGTCAATTGATTTTCCAAGGCAATGTGGACAAGGCAGTTGAAATGTGTAACGAGCATTATCCTAATGTGTTGGATGAAAATCCTTGGATACAGTTCAAGCTGAAGTGTAGAAAGTTTTTAGAAATGATCCAATCAGCAGCTAAACAGAAGAAGCAAGTGGGATCTGTCAATGTTGATCAAGATGAATATGAAACGAATAGTCTATCTGTACCAGAAAGTGAAATTACTGGCTCAGGAGCAAAACGTGATAATACGATGGCAGAAATGATTACATATAATAATAAGAAAAAGAAACAAAAAGTGTGCGAGGATATACATGATGAGATGGAGTCATTTCGAGATGTGATGCAATATGGAAATCAGTTAAAGAAAGAGTATGAGCGACTGGCAGAAGAAGATCCAGTTATTAAAGATGAATTGATGGTAAGCTTGTTATACATAATAAAGCCATTCTAATATAGTATACATAGAAAACCTTTTCTACCTTGGCTTATTCAGATTTAACCCATCCAGCTGTTGCTTATTTATTTGAAACACCCTATAAAGAGAAGCTTGCATTGGAACTTAACTCTGCTATTTTAGGTTGGTGTTGCATTATGATTACATAATATAAACTAACACAGCAGTTTGATAGTATCTCTCAATAGATATCCCAATTCATCCATCGAACGTATTTATCGACAAACATCTACTGCCATTGAAGAACTGGTTTTAAGCGGAAATGCAAATGCTGCATTATTGGAACCTCAACGCGATTATTTGAATTTTCTGAGCTAGACTTCTTGTACATTTATTGTAAATCATTTTCTTTCATTCTTTTCTTTCTCTTGTCAAGATAAAATAAAAAGAAAAGCTGTAATATAATCTAAATGCTTTCTTCTTTAATAAATATTGAACAGCAACTGAAATGCGATATTTGGTAAATGAACACTTGTTTAAATGATAAACTAATGTCTTGTAAAAATAGTTCCTTTGTATTCAATCAATGTACTGCAATTGAAGAATGCGGCCATCGCTTTTGTTTGTAAGTTACTATGGTTACTTAAAATAAAGTTTATTTAATTATATTTAGAGAATGCATCACTGAGAAACTACGCCAAACTCCAGAATGTCCAGTTTGTAAAGTGCCTACACAATCAAATGATCTGCACAGAGATTACTTGCAGGATAATCTAGTAGATTACCTTGATCAATTAAAAAAGCTTTCACTCAACCACACACTCACCCCACTTGAACTCTCATATCAGACAAGAAGCGAAACCGAAGAGGAGTCTAGTTTGACCAATCTGATAGGAAAGCGAAAAAAATCCCCTGATTCTTCTCCACGTAAAAGACAGGCTACAGACCAAAATATTGACGCGCTTTTGGAGAGCGTAATAGTAGAGAATCCAGAACAAGAACACGATGCCTTGGTTGATAAAGGTGACGATGCAAAGAATCAGACTAAAGATGAAGCAAACAACAGTGACATACAATGGAAGTGTCCTGATTGCCAGTTTGATAACCCTATCTACGTGCAGACATGTAGTGTTTGTCGACAGCCCAAGAATATGCCTGTCATTCAGGGCACGGGAGCGCGTTCCGTACCAAAGACTGCAAATGCCAATAAGGGCCATGAAGCACAGAGTTATATGCCAACAGTGGCTGCTGATAATGAGCCAGAAAGCGCTACTATAGCACCTGACAAGGCTCAGAGTACAGAAAATAACAAGCGAAAAGAGGTTCATGTTATGTATACAGGTCTAGCATCTGAAGATGAAGAGACGCTTAGCAAGTTGGTCGATAGCAAAAGGGACACAAAATTGAAAATCTTTGTTCATTTTAAAACGAGAGATTTTCATGACGTGACGCACATCATTACAAGTGTAGACAATAAACGGCTATGTAAAAGAACATTCAAGTACCTTCAGGGCATCCTTGAGGGGAAATGGATAGTGACACCTGCATGTAAGTTCAGATGGTGTTGTATACATGTATCTAAAAAATATATATTAGGGTTGATTGATAGTATACATGCAGATCGATGGTTGCCTGAAGATGCCTATGAGGTTAAAGGAGATCATGTGACAGGAATAACACAAGCTCCTGTCAAAGGAAGAGAGAGAGTTCAACAAGATGTAAGGACTACACTATGTCTCCTTTTTGTGAAACTAATGTATTAAATAGAAAGAGCCGCTCTTTAATGGAATGAAATTTTACTTCTTCGGTGATTTTACGGGAAAGCACAGCAAGAATGATTTGCTCTTGCTCTGTCGAGCAGGAGGAGGAAAGATATTGAATCGTAAACCAAACGGACTGGGACAACGTGTTGATCCTGATATTGACCCATTAGACCGTAATGAACCTATTGTGATTATGTGTACAGGCAAAAAGAAATCAACCAATCAATGGCTTTATGAATCCCAAGTGAGAGATCCATCATGGATTATTGAATGTATAAGCAAACTATCGATTGTTTAATAAATATATATATATTATGTAAATAAATTGTATACACAATAATTTGACTGGATTTAAATTAAGGGAGAAGAGAGAGAGAAGGGGAAGGTATATGTCGTATGAATAAGAAGAGAAATAAATGTATGTATATCCATAAATAATAATAAGGCATAAAAAAAAGAAGCATACAAACAGTAGAATCGGTAACTAAGCTGGAATTAATGGAGAAAGTGCCACGCATGTAGAGAATCATTCTGGGCTAAAAGTAAAAAAAAAGGGGGGGGAGAAGCCAGCATGAGTTGAAAAGCAAAAGAGATAGATTGAGAGAGATATTTAGCAGGTGGCATTATAAAAAAATAAAATTAGTAAGTTTGTACATGCATTGAAATAGTATTTAAATATCGGCTTGATACGTGTTGTCCGGCATATGGCTATTTATTGATGGATAAGGTAAAAACTGATTGAGTGGGGTTGAACACGTTGAAGAGTGAAGTGTTGAGGAAGTTGTATCTGATGTTGATGTAATAGGATTATATGGATGATCCTGGTTGTGTGAGAGAAGGTCAATAGATGAAGCTGCAGAAGGGCGCATGAAGACGGCAGCAGCGGCAGCAGCCACAGCAGCAGTAGACGAAGCAGCAGCCACAGCAACAGCAGCAGCATTAGAAGATGGAGATGCGCTCTCATGGTATGAATTCATGTTTAACGCACTAGGATAATATCCTGCACCATAAAAGGGGTACTCGGGATAGCTGCTCGTGTTACTTTGGTTGTGTGCGTAAAGCAAGGCATGGGGATGGGACGATTGAACAAGTGGGTGAATAGATCCATGTTGAGGGCTACCTCTATATCCATTGATTGCACTTGGAAAAGAATGTGATTGAAGCGATGTATCATAAGTGCAGTCCAGGAAATCGTGATCATCTCGGTCATACATTGGGTGAAAATAAGATTTTTTCGGCGAAGAGTTAGAAGACATACAGGCATAGTTAGGCGAAGCTTCATAGCCACCGACGGAAGAAGGTGGGTCAGAGGATAGATCACTGCCTTCTTTTAAGGAAGATGGCGTACAGACAGTTGGCATACCAGAGTCAAACGAATAGGCATGTCTCGTAAACCTTGGAGGACTTACGCTTTTTGTCACAGTAGGACTGTGTCCACTGTTACGACGTGTAATACAGAATGGACAATGCCGAACGAATCGAGCAACAAGTTCCTTTGGAATCCAAGAATACCTTTTGCGTACCTATGTATTGAAGATGAGAGACTCTATTACTTTAAATTTAGCAGTTCCTTACCAAAGCCGAAGTTTTATCACGCCCACCGTGATGTGCCTCACGATGTGCTTTCACAAGAATATCATAAATCTGTTCTTTAGTAGCCACAGGCTTGTTGTCATGACAAACTACATCAGATGAACCTGATTGAAGTTGAAACATCTTTTTCACCCAAAAGCGGAACTGGGCAGTTGAGATAGCAGTGTTTCTAGGATCTCTCAACACTTGCTGAATCTGTGAATAACGATGCTGATCGACCAAAGCCTTGTCTCTTTTTTTGGGACTGAGATTATTGAGGTAATCGTCAACAATGGCACTAAATTCTTGAACAGTAGGAATTTGATCATCATCATCAAATATTTCGTCAAGAGGAGCTGTTGGTGGATAAAAACGAGGGCAGCTATCAAAGCGATAACCACCGTAAGGGTGATGATAGTACGGTGACACTGTTGAGTTCATAAGTATTGATAAAGTTTGCTATAGAGAATAGAGAAAGAACAGATGTAACGTAAAGTACAAGTATGGTGTGTGTATAAGTATATATATAAATGTTATATAAGAGACTTGAGAAAAGGCCGTAAAATAAAGAAAGAAGGAAAGAATAGAAAAGAGAACCAATCTCTTTTTGTAGAAAAGGGGGGAAAACATGTTAAGTTGAGAAATGCAGTGGTGTAATATCAAGGAATGAACTATTTAATCGGAACTTTGTATGTATGGATATTTATTATTCATGCAGCCGCACGGGCCTACCTTGCATTTAACCAAAAGAAGGGAGTAAGGAGACGCGAGAGAGAGAGAGAGAGAGGAAGGGGGTGGGAGAAGAATAAGATGAATAATAAGAGTATATGTGTAAGTGATAGGTGGATAAACAATAGAGTAAGAGGAAGCTTATTACCGAAGTTTTGTTAATGCTTAAAAAGATTCAAGTCATGACCAAGCAAGTTACTCTTTATATTCTTTTGCTTTTTGTTGTCTTTTTGGACCCTGAGTTTCTGATACTAAAATAAAAGAAAAAAAATTGATTTACACTTTAGGCGGGAGAATGGTTACAGGGAGACACCACGATCGAATACATCAAACGTGGGCTACATTAAAAGCTTAATTCAGGGCTATCTTTTTATAATAGCTTATCAGTTTGTTTATTTTAATTAGTTTTCAGTTGGATCTTTTTCTGATATTTTTACATAAATAAACTAGTATTTTTGTTTTCTTTCTCTTTTTTTCTTTCTCTTTCTTTTTCTTATTTTCATAACTCCTAAAATGCTCTCTTTTTTATGTGGCACTTACTGTTTTATTAAAAATAAATTTCAGAAAGAGGATAAAATTAAGACGTGTATGAAAAAAATGATTGACGCATATTAAAAAACAAAAGGACGATGTTCCATCTGGAGGAGGGTGATGACGTGTTTGATGAGATAATCATTATAATAACTAGAGTATAATCTTACAGTAGAGCATACATTCTACTTTACATTCCTCTATCGCATCTGATAAGAATAACTTATAATAATAATAATAACTATAGTAGCTACTAGTATAACAATAATAACATAAGCATAAATAATGTCAGTGACGACAATAATATAAATAACAGTCGTAGATTCTCTACCCAAGTAAACTCTCACACAAACTTAATTTAATAATATTCAGCTCTTCTTTTTATAAAGAATCTAATTTCGCAAGTTGTCGACTTAATAGCCTTTTTACAATAAAAAAGCTGAATACAACAAAAAGGACAGCCAAATGTTTGGGTAATGGTATCCTTTATGTAAATGAAATATGCCGTAAGCACCATATTACAGTTGAACCTTTGACCACTTCATTGGAGTCATAATTGGTAGGCTCCTCATCGTCTTCCACATCTAGTCAAGACTTTCTCCCTGCTCTTGAACACGAAAATCTCAATTGGGTCTTTATTGATTCGGCTAGAAGACATTTTAAGGATAAAATGGATTGGGAAATTTGTTTCCGAATTGGAAAAGATATTGGTCTCTTTAGCAGTTACAGCAGTTCAAAAAGTGCAAAGTCTGCATACTTTCGTGCCAAGCACAGCGACAAATAAATCGTATTTCTTTCTATTACCAATATATTTTATATAATACACCTCATATGAATAAAACAGTGTATCTCACTCATCGTACATTATTAAAGTTTATTTTACTAGATAAGTCAAGTGGGACAGCTTGTTTAGACAAATCAATGTTAATCCTAAGCAGCAACACTTGAGGGGTGACGATTGAGGAGATATCAAGATGTTGCAGAAACCATGCGTGAAAAAGGGCCTTATCACGGACGATCCCCTGTGTTATAAAGCCATAATATTCTTTATGATAATAGCAGCTATAATAAGAATAAGTACATATATTAAATGGCGCGTTCTTACCAAGCATTAGATTCACGCTTTATTTCCTTTTACAAAAGATTATCCAATTTTAAGTAAGGCAGGAAATTGCTAATTCCGTAAAGACCTCGGTTATACACTCTTTCCGGAAAGTAAATTCGCCTGTGATCGAAAATAAATACACCCATGATGAGAACAAAATTCATG